>JACXGI010013561.1:0-20316 GCA_016801175.1 Esox masquinongy | reverse complement strand
TGAAATTGTGAATTTATATCATGAACAATAACTCTATTTCTTTGAAAATGTATAGCTACAGGCCTGTGTAGCGTGTATGTATCCTGGGCGAGTAGCCAGTCATCCGCCTCGCCATTTTTGAGGATCTCCCCGGTTTTCTCCAAGTACGCTCTTTTCAAACCCTCTCTACCCACATAAGCACCAGGGTTTGCGGGGTCATTGTAAATACTTTTCATAACCTGTTCAGACATCGTAGAGCATTCGGGCAATAATGAGAAGTAATACATGTTTAACATCATTTTATTTTAGTTTTCGAAATTACACATCATCCAAGAAATTCAGAAAAGTTACACAAACATTCAGATTTCTGCTGGTTCTAAAATCTGTAAACAATTTAGAAATACAATCTACATCCACAGCATCAATACTCAGCAATTTTATCACACAAACATCTGTTACATACGTAAACAAACATAACGGATGCCCAATTTTAAAGTCTTTGTTGTCAACATTTGAAAATGTTAGAAGTTTATACATGAAGTTGTTTAGAGACGTTGATTCAACACTGTTTGACAACAATTGCCGCCAATCATCAGGTGTGTTCCTGACCGTTTCCATATGCTTGTTCAGATTATTAAAACATTTTATACTGACATGGTCTCGGTTATTAAAAGGTCTACAACCATCAACACTGCTCTTGATAGCTTTGTGCATCAACTGTTTAATTGCTAAACCCACATAGGATTTGTTTATATACATGTAAACACGACAACTGAAGTTACCCATCCTTAGACAGCAGACTCTTTGCTCTCGTCGCACCAAGACGCCACTGCGTCGCATACTGCATCCTCATTAAATTTATCCATGTATTCATCCCTGTTCTCACTCAGTCTCTGTGTGATGTTCGGCTCCAACTTGAGGTCATGCAGAAAGTTCTCAATGGCCACGGGAAGTGGTGCATGAAACCCCGATGCGTTCAAAGCCTTGACCAACACATGATTCAGTTGCGGTGTTAAAACTGTCTCCACTATGTCATCATAATGGGTCTCAAAAAAATAATCAGGAGGATCGAGACAAGAACATCTTCTCTGGCTCGGGTGGTCCACTTCACAACCGATGCATGCTGTGTGGAGAATAGCCCCAACAACGTTTTCCAGAATCATGCCCAATGTTGCTTTGATGATCTTTAAAACTTTTGGTGCAAGGTGTTTGTCCATTTTGTGATAACTCTTGTTAGTATTTGAAAGGTATGACAGATTAAGAGGACCTAGCTGATCACTAATCCGGTCAATCCAATGGTAGTTTCTTGTTGGGTATGCCGGTGGAATCGAGCTGTCGGGGTCAGGGGTTCCGTAGAAGGCCTCAGCATTGTCATCCCAGGCGTCACACAGCCAGTCCTCAGCCTTGGGTTCTTCAATATCCGCTTGGTTGTAATCTTGAGACATGTTTCGTAAATTATTCCGACTGCTTGATAGTCACAGGCGGTATGTCTGTTTTTATGCTGTGTTGAGGACGGTGTTAGCTTAAGGCGGGGCTTCAGGGTCTTACGTCAGTCGAACAGTCCGCAGTCGCAGTCACAATCTAACCCACTGACATTTTCCGGAAATAGTTCCAATCTAACAGAGTCATACTGCTTCATTCCCTCGACAACTTTAAACAGTACATCTACCGTATTATGGGTGCCCTGTTTTGGCCCCAAATAAATCACCTTTCGAAAGGTGTTCCATAAACCGGCATTAAAAACCACTTGATCAGTCACACCAGACTTAAACTCTTGGCCTTCGGGTAATTCATAAAATGCAACCTCCGGTATCTCTGTGTTGAAAATGTATCCACCGATCCAACCGTTGTCCAACTTCCATTCCCGTGCCAACATATCCTGGTGCAGATGATGGATTCGGGTTAAACTCTGCATTGGTTTTTTTGGTGCTGCCATGCTGATTGCGTCTCTGCTGACCATTTGTAATCTCCTGCCGACTTGCTGAGCTGCGGTTAAGCTGTTAGCTTTCAATGGTGTTTCACCCAAAACATTGATCGCCTCACAATCCGCCATGTTTTGTATTGTGTTGGTAAGTTTACTCAGACAATACTGAATGACCATCACAGGGGTCAGCGTGTTTTAAATACACAAACCACGCCAATCAACCTATAAAACATGAAAGGTTAACACCCACCGGTTGTATGACATCTGTTGCACCAATTGTCGGAACATAAAATACCGGGGGGTTATAGCATTGCTGGACCCTGGCACCCTTTTGTTGAACACCAAACATCTTGCCGCTGACACAACACTTATTTATTGCCTGGGAATTTAACATTCCGGAACCCTAAGACCCATTTGTTAAACATCAAACATAGCGCACCTGTTATAACACTCATCCAGGGTGCTTATCAGTTGTTGTGAAACATCAAACATAGCGCACCTGTTATAACACTGGTCCGGGGTGCTTATCAGTTGTTGTGAAACATCAAACATGGACACATCATTGCAATCATAAATCACAAAGTCACCGGACATGCATACGTCATTGCGGAAATCCCGCCCTAACGCACGTCATACAGGAAGTCCATATGTCATACCGGAAGTCCCGCCCAGCAAACCGGATGTCCCGCCCACCTGTCACATCAATCTGGAAGCTCCGCCCCATAGGGTCATAAATCACCATTCGGACACAATATACCCTACATTTACTACTCACGATAATCATGTAGTGAATGCGCCAGCCCTAATAGGAATAGTGAGAAATAGTGGAAAACAATATACACAAAATATTACACGTGTTAATGTCTCCCAATTAATAATAATGGATAATGAATAATGGCCTGTTTTGTGTGCATCCAAAAAATGTATAAGAGTCACTGTAGTTGTTAAATGGCATATCCTACAGAGCAGTCAAAGTATTTACCCTCTTTCAGGTTTTCTCTAGTATTGCATATTTTTGCCACTGAATGTTTACAGATCTTCAACTTAATAAAATTAAGTGAACTTGTGTAGACAAATAACACAAGACATACAGCTCTGGAAAAAATTAAGAGGCCACTGCAAAATTATTAGTTTCTCTGGTTTTACTATTCATAGGTGTGTGTTTGAGTAAAATGAACATTTTTGTTTTATTCTATAAACTACTGACAACATTACTCCCAAATTCCAAATAAAAATATTGTCATTCAAGTATTTATTTGGAGAAAACAACAACTTGTCAAAATAACCAAAAAACAGGCATTGTTTTCAGACCTCAAATAATGCAAAGAAAACAAATTCATATTCATTTTTCAACAACAAAATACTAATGTTTTAACTTAAGAAGAGTTCAGAAATCAAACCCTGATTTTTAATCACAGCTTTCATGCGTCTTTGCATGTTCTCCACCAGTATGTCACATTGTTTTTGGGTGACTTTATGCCACTATTGGCACAAAAATTCTAGTAGCTTGGCTTTGTTTGATGGCTTGTGTCCATCCATCTTCCTCTTGATCAAATTCCAGAGGTTTTCAATGGGGTTCAGGTCTGGAGATTGGGCTGGCCATGACAGGGTCTTGATCTGGTGGTCCTCCATCCACACCTTGATTGACCTGGCTGTGTGGCATGGAGCATTGTCCTGCTGGAAAAAAACAGAGTTGGGGAACATTGTCAGCAGAAGGAAGCAGGTGTTCTTCCAGGATAACCTTGTACTTGGCTTGATTCATGCGTCCTTCACAAAGACAAACCTGTCAGATTCCAGCCTTGCTGAAGCATCCCCAGATCATCACCGATCCTCCACCAAATTTCAAAGTGGGTGCGAGACCCTGTGGCTTGTAGGCCTCTCCAGGTCTCTGTCAAACCATTAGATGACCAGGTGTTGGGCAAAGCTGAAAATTTGACTCGTCAGAGAAGCTGACCTTACTCCATTCTTCTATGGTCCAATCCTTATGGTCTTTTGCAAACTTCAGCCTGGCTCTTCTTTGCTTCTCATTGATGAAGGGCTTTTTTCTAGCTTTGCACAACTTCAGCCCTACCCCTAGGAGCCTGTTTCAAACCGTCCTCGCCGTGCACTTCACCCCAGCTGCTGTTTGCCATTCTTTTTGTAGGTCACTTGATGTCATCCTATGGTTGTTGAGTGACATTGGGATGAGTTGACGGTCATCTTGGTCAGTGGACAGTCGTTTTCGCCCTCTGCCAGTCTGTAGCTTTGTTGTCCCCAATGTCTTTTGCTTGACCTTGTTCTTATGAACCACCGTCTTTGAAATTTTCAGGATGGAGTCAAACTGACGCTCACTGTATCCCTCTGCCAGTAAAGCCAGAATTGAACCCTTCTTTTCCTCACTCAAAGCTTTTCTTTTCAATTCTTTTGTCATGCTGAATAGTTATTTTTTTTATTCAAATTACCTTTGAGGTACTACTTGCACTGTTTTTGCCATCCAGCTGGTCCTATTGCAAGAGGATGGTGATGACCACAGCAGTGGTTTTTATACTTTTCCTCGTTAAATTAGATTTGGTTCAGGTAATCACCTAATCAGTACCTCATTAAGTAAAATGAGGTGTGCCTGTGTTGGAATTTAACAGACACTGGAATGGAATGGCTGCTATACATGTAGCGATACTGATTTATGAAAAATAAGGAGTGGTCTCTTAATTTTTCCAGAGCTGTATATACTTATTTAATTTGTTTAAGGAAAATATTGTTCACTGTTCATGAAATGAATTAAATAAGTATGCAAACTTTGTGACATTTGTTTACCATATATATACAGTACATATATATTACCTCATGTGTTGTGCAACTTTTCCCCTTATCCATCTGTTTATACAACCCAGTTTCCACAAAAGTTGGGATGCTGCGTACAATGTAAATAAAAACAAAATGCAATGATGTGCAAATCATTAAACCCTATATTCAATAGAACATAGTACAAAGACAACATATCAAATGCTGAAACTGAGACATTTTATTGCTTCTTGAAATATATATGCCCACTTTGAATTTGATGCCAGCAACACGTTTAAAATAAGTTGGGACAGAGGCAACAAAAGATTGAAAAGGTTGTGCAATGCTAAAAAACTAAACCTGGTGGAATAACACACAACTAATTAGGTTAGTTGGCAACAGGTCAGTAACATGATCGGGTATTAAAAGATCATTCCAGAGAGGATGGGGAGGGGTTCACCACTCTGTGAAAGACTGCACGGGCAAATAGTGCAACAATTGAAGAATAATGTTTATCACCGTAAAATTGTTTGGGGATATCATCATCTACGGTACTTACCATCATTAATAGATTCAGAGTATCCAGAAAAATCTCTGCAAGGGACATGGCCGAAAACCAATATTGGATGGTCGTGATTTTCAGGCCCCTTAGACGGCACTGCATTAAAACCAGACACAATTCTGTAGTGGAAATCAGTGCATGGGCTCAGGAACACTTCCGAAAACCATTGTCTCTGAACACAGTTCATCGCTGCATCCACAAATGCAAGTTAAAACTCTACCATGCAAAGAAGACACCATGCATAAACAAGATCCAGAATCGCTTTCTTTGGGGCCATTTAAGACGGACTGAGGCGAAGTGGAAAACTGTCCAGTGGTTTGACAAATCAAAATTTGAAATTAATATTGGGAATCATGGACGCCGCGTCCTTCGGACTAAAGAGGTGAGGGACCATCCAGCTTGTTATCAGCGCTCAGTTCAAAAGCTAGCATCTGTGATGGTATGGGGGTGCATTAGCGCACATGGCATGGGTGACTTGGACATCTGTGAAGGCACCATTATTGCTGAACAATATATACAGGTTTTAGAGCAACATATGCTGCCATCCAGACAATGTCTTTTTCAGGGAAGGCCTTGCTTTTTTTAGCAAGACAATGCCAAACCACATTCTGCACGTATTACAACAGCATGGCTCCGTATTAAGACTCTGGTGCTAAACCGGCCTGCCTGCAGACAAGACCTGTCACCCATTGAAAACATTTGGTGCATTATGCAATGAAAAATACAACAAAGGGAGACCCAGAACTGTTGAGCAGCTGGAATCCGATATCAAGCAAGAATTGGAAATTTCACTTTCAAAACTATTGGTCTCCTCAGTTCCCAAATGCTTACAGTATTGTGAAAAGATGAGGTGATGCAACACAGTGGTAAACATGCCCGTTCCAACTTTTTGGAAATGTGTTGCTAGCATCAAATTCAAAATGGGCATGTATTTTTCCAAAACCAATAAAATTTCTCAGACAATAAAATTTCTTCTTTCAACATTTGATATGTTGTCTTTGTGCTATTTTCAATTAAAAATAGGTGATGATTTGCGCATCATTGCATTCTGTTTTTATTTGCATTTTAAGCAGCATAGCTTTTTGGAAATTAGGTTGTACTATGTATCCCCATGTGGTGTAACTAATTGGTATGATGTATTGTTCTCATGTCGATTCCATTGTACATTGTGTTTTTGATAGTTTTTATGTGTAAATAAGTGGGTTTTTTTTTGCAATTGTTATGCCTTTGGCCAAGTTTTTATTGTAAAAGACAATTGGTTCTCAGTTGGTTTACCTGGTCAAATAAAGGTGAAATAAAATATTCAGGAAACTTTTTATTATCATTTTCTTATTGAAGATCTGCAAAAATTAAAAGACAAAAAACTATTAAAAATGCTAAAATAAAAATGGAAAGTACTTTTTCAGTGCACTTGTGTATATTAACAAACAATACAGTGACTTCTGAAAGAATTCAGACCCCTTCACTTTCTCCACATTTGGTTGTTGACTGAATATTTTTTTATTCCAAGAAAAGTTTTGCCATCAATTAATGTGCAATACACTGTAATGACAAAATTATTTTTTTAAATGCAAATTTATTGAAAATGAAAAACTGAAATATCTCATGTGCATAATTATTCAGACCCTTTGACATGACACGCTCGGATGCATCCTGTCTCCTTTGATCATCCTTGAGATGTATATAGAACTTATTTGGAATCCACCATTGGGAAATTCTATTGACTGGACATGATTTAGAAAGACATACACCTGCCTATATAAGCTCTCACACTTCACAGGGCATGTCAGAGCAAAAACCAAGCTATGAAGTCCAATAAACTCTACAGACTTCCGAGACTGTATCGAAGCACCAATCTGAGAAAGGTCATGAAATTTTGATGAAGCACTCAAAGTTCACCGGAGCTGAGTTGACGATGTTTGGAACCATGAAGACTCTTCCTACAGTTGGCAGTCTGGCCATCGAAGTAACCGGGCAAGGGGGGCGTTTGTCAGGGAGGTGACCATGAACCCAATAGCCATTCTAACAGAGGTTCAAAGTTTCTCTGCAGAGATGAGAGAACCTTAGAAAAATAACAATCTCTGAAGTAGTCCATCATTAGTCCTTTGTGGAGCAGTGGCTAGATGGAAACCACTACTGAGTAAATGGCACATGAGATGGCATTTGAAGGGGTCTGAATTCTATTCAGAGGCCAATATATTGGTGGCCAATTTATTAGGTTCACCCATCTGGTAGCAGGTAGATCATAATGCCTCCAGAAAGACTGAATTATTTGTGGCATGGAAATGTTCCACTGTGATGTTGGTCTATGCTAATGAAGGCATCCTGCAGCTGCTGCTGATCAGAAAGCTGTACACTCATACTACGACCAGCCTGTTTCATCTTATCCCAAAGGTGCTCTACTAGCTTGAAGTGTGAGGATTGTGCAGGCCAATGAAGGAAAGTAAAAGGGGATTCATTGGTCTAGGCAATGTTTCACTCCCCTCAATTGTCGAGTTTTGGTGATTATGTCCATTCTAGAGACACTTCTTGTTTTTAGCTAAAAGGTAATGGAACCTGATATGTTTCTTTCTGCAAAAGTCCTTCACCAGAAAGACCAATGACTTTAACCAACCTTTAAACAGACTGTCAGCTTGCATGATTCATGCCATTCTACTTCAACTTCTATCACAAAGTGGTTTTGCCCACAGAGTTGCCAATAACTGAATGTTTTGTTTATGTTTGTCGCACCACTCTGATCATATGATCATTCCACGCTCGAAGTTGCTTAGGTCTGACGTTAAATCAAACAGTAAGTGAATACCTTAGTGTCTCTCTGAAAGTCATTGCCATGTGACTGACTGACTGTAGGAGCGTGAAAGGAGTGGTGTACCAAATTAACTGGCCACTGAGTTTCTAATACTATCCTTAGCCTCAAGCGTAACCCCAACAGTCAGAACGAATGCCTAAACGGTTAGCCATCAAGTTTTTGTCAAGTTGTCCATTAATATAAACCTTAAGGTTTTGTTGAGTATATATCATACAATGCCTGATTGCCAACACATTTATAAGTGCCTGTTGTTGCTCTGTGTTGTAACACTAATAAATACAATTCATTGTTTTAAAAAGTAATTCAGAAGTGATTGCATTGTACATACATAAGTAATGTAGGGTAAACAGTGTGAATCTCACTATGGAGTGAGATGAAAATGCCTAACCTGCCAGGCCATTGACTCCAATCAATCCAGCAGAGCTGGCGATGCTCACCAAGTGACCATGGTTATTGGCAATCATTGCAGGTAGAAATGCTTTGTAGGTCTAAAGAAAAACAGAGGATTATGGTTGCATGACTTTGTTAGCAATATGGTATGCAAAATTACAAACACCCCATAGAGCAAAGACACATTATATTTTCTTATTGTGCTGTTCTTAATGTAATATATCTCTCTCCTTGTCCTAGTATTTGTGCTAAGTCTAAGACTATGATGGCTGACAAAAATAAAGGCACCTGTGCAAATGACCTGTTTTTGACCTGTTACGTTAAAGAGTGTTTTGTATTGTTGTTGGAAGACCCACAACCTTTAAAGACATTGTTTTTGTACATTGACTTGAAGACATTCAGTAACAGAGGCAGCAAAGCAACCCCATAGCATTATCAAACCTCACCAATAATGGATTTAAGGGAGGGTGCGCTTATCCTTTAATGACTGATTTAGTTGCTTATGAAAATTAGAAGACCCCACTGCTGAAGTTGACGCTGGAAAATGTGATACCATAATTCCCTGTTTATAACCCGCACCGCGTATAAACTGCACCATTAATTTTATAGCTTTGTGTGTTTACAAACCAGAGTATTAAACTGCATTTGCCCAGGGAACTATGACTCATACATACATTGTACATTAATATTAAACATCTTCCATAGGGCGCAACCAAAATTAATTTGCTGAAGAATAAAATATGTTTTTGAAAACCCTGTAAACGCCAACTGTATTACATTTGCTGAATGTAATACAGCTTCTGAGACCTTTCGCCGGTGGAAACAGTTTTAGAAATGCAAACTTGTGTATTAGCCACATCCATGAATTAACCACAGTGGTTGAAAATGTTTTCAAAATCTGTGTATAAGCTGCGGTTTATAAACGGGAAATTATGGTAACAACAAGTCTGCATCCCAGGATAAATGTTTTGTAATAAAATTGGCAAAACAGTTCAGGAAGTGTTTACAGATGCCTAAATTAAGCATGTAATACGTAAACCCTCCCTACAATTAAACCGGGAGACGTTTGGTATTGATTTGCTGCAAGCTACTGGGGTGCACTAGGCATCATGAAATCAGCAAATAATTGTTTTATATTTTTTATCAGTATAACTTTCCAGCATTAAAATGGTCTCTGTTGAAGATTTTTGGTCTTTCAGCTGGACAGCTACCTCAGACTTGAATGTATTTTTCAATTTTAACTTATTTTAGAACAGTAAAAGCGTGCAAATATATTTGACATAAACTGTACTATATGCTGACATTAGCATGTAGTGTTCCATTAATAGTTATTTCCATAGACCTGCACCCTTAGGTCAATTATCTGTGAACATGGTAAAATGCGACTATTGTAGGCAGACTAAAATAATAATTCCATTAAAACATTGACATGAATTGCATGAAGACTGTTTCAGTAATAATCCTTTTTACACTGACACATCTGAAATTAGGCGATCTTAAGGGGACTTTGATAACGCAGAAAAACAATAAACAAAATAAAGATTCTACAAGTGGCTTATTTCATTAATATTAAGTTTCTATGTGAAATCAACTTGTAAGGAGCACACTTTAGTTGTTCTGAAGTCACTTCACCCCTGCTAAAGACAGAATCTCGCTTGACTGGTGTTCGCACATACCCAAAATCCAGAGCTGGGTCACTGAAAAGTCCAACATTTTAAAGATTGTTCAGGATGTTTTAATCTGAGTGCTTACTTTGACTGTGGCATTACACTGATTAAGGTAAGCAGTAACGTAATACCAATAATAACTAATTATTTGTGTGAATGTAAACAAAGGCCTACTAACTGTTAAGTGCTGATGTTAAACTCTGAGACGTTTTGTGGGGAAAACCAAAGGCTGATGATAAATTATGACAAATTTAAACATACCCAGAAGTGGGCATTGGAGTTGACCTCCATTGACTTTTCAATCAGGCTGTCGGGAGCATCCATAAACTTCCTCCCAGTCACAATACCAGCATTGTTAATGAGGATGGTTACGTCTCCCACTTCTCGTTTCACCTGTAAATAAGCAAATCTTATGTAAGCAATAAGGCACAAGCAGGAGTTGTATATGGCCACAACACATTGCGGAGTGCCTGGACAGAGTGCTTGGTTGCGGTATAATAGCCACACATCACAAACCACCAAGATGGCTTATAAAGCAGTTCCCAATGCAATTAGAGCAGTAAAATGTGATTTGATGTCATTCCCGTGGTATTGAGTCTCATATACAGTTGTGCTCATAAGTTTGTCTACCCTGGCAGAAATTGTGAAATTTTGGCATTGATTTTGAAAATATGACTGATCATGCAAAAAAAGTATTTTATTTAAGGATAGTGATCATATGAAGCCATTTATTATCACATAGTTGTTTGGCCCCTTTTTAAATCATAATGATAACAGAAATCACCCAAATGGCCCTGATCAAAATGGTACATACCCTTGAATGTTTGGCCTTGTTACAGACAGACAAGGTGACACACACAGGTGAAAATGTTAATTATTAATGGTGAATTTCCCACACCTGTGGCTTTGTAAATTGCAATTAGTGTCTGTGTATAAATAGTCAATGAGTTTGTTAGCTTTCATGTGGATGCACTGAGCAGGCTAGATACAGAGCCATGGGGAGCTGAAAAGAACTGTCAAAAGACCTGCATAACAAGGTAATGAACTTGATAAAGATGGAAAAAGATATAAAACAATATCCAAAGCCTTGCAAATGCCAGTCAGTCCTCTTCAATCACTTATTAAGAAGTAGAAAATTCGGGGATCTCTTGATACAAAGCCAAGGTCAGGTAGACAAAGAAAGATTTCAGCCAAAACTGCCAGAAGAATTGTTCGGGATACAAAGAAAAACCCACAGGTCACCTCAGGAGAAATACTGGCGGCTCTGGAAAAAGACAGTGTGGTTGTTTCAAGGAGCACAATACGACGATACTTGAACAAAAATGAGCTGCATGGTCGATTTGCCAGAAAGAAGCCTTTACTGTGCCAATGCCACAAAAAAGCCCGGTTACAATATTCCTGACAACACCTTGACACGCCTCTGCCTCTGGCACACTGCAATTTGGAGTGACGAGACCAAAATACAGCTTTATGGTCACAACCATAAGCACTATGTTTGGAGAGGGGTCAACAAGGCCTATAGTGAACAGAATACCATCCCCACTGTGAAGCATGGTGGTGGCTCACCAATGTTTTGTGGGTGGGTGAGCTCTAAAGGCACAGGGAATCTTGTGAAAATTGATGGCAAGATGAATGCAGCATGTTATCAGAAAATACTGGCAGACAGTTTGCATTGTTCTGCACGAAAGCTGCGCATGGGACACTTTGGGACTTTCCAGCACGTCAGTGACCCTAAGCAAAAGGCCAAGTTGACCCTCCAGTGGTTACAGCAGAAAGCGGTGAAGGTTCTGGAGTGGCCATCACAGTCTCCTGACCTTAATATCATCAAGCCACTCTGGGGAGATCTCAAACATGCGGTTCATGCAAGACGACCAAAGACTTTGCATGACCTGGAGGCATTTTGCCAAGACGAATGGGCAGCTATACCACCTGTAAGAATTTGGGGCCTCTTAGACAACTATTACGAAAGACTGCACTCTGTCATTGATGCTAAAGGGGGCAATACACAGTATTAAGAACTAAGGGTATGCAGACTTTTGAACAGGGGTCAGTTCATTTTTTTCTTTGTTGCCATGTTTTGTTTTATGATTGTGCCATTCTGTTATGACCTACAGTTGAATGTGAATCCCATAAGAAATAAAACACATGTTTTGCCTGCTCACTCATGTTTTCTTTACAAATGGTACATATATTACCAATTCTCCAAGGATAAACAAACTTTTGAGCACAACTGTACCATTGGAACCAGTTTATAATACCATAAAAAGCATCTCAAACATGCGTCATCCCTAAGAACCGCTCTTATCATTGGTACGATGGACATATACAGCACCCCCTGATGCATTATTTCTTAAAAGAAGAGCCACACTAAAAAACTAAATGGAACAGGGACAAAATTACCACAAATCCCTTTACAGCGCATTACAAGAAAAGACTGCAGGTTTTTTCCAATTTCTTGTCATCCAATTTGTGACTAAGGCACTGCTTCATCGCAGCAACTCCCAGCGGACGGGACAGTCAGTGCTGAGATATGTCTTCCAAAGCACATCCAAGGTCACTTTAGTTAATGCTGCCCGCTTGATCAGCTGCTCGCTCATGCTGCCACAAGGAGTCACTAGAGCGTGACGAGGTAAGACATCCATACTGAATTAGTAACAAGAAACTGCGGGACAATTGCACCGACCAACATGGAACCTCTGAGGCAAAATTGTTGCCAGATTTGTGTACAAGATACATTTTCTATAGTGTATAATGTTACTTTCAGAAAAAAACGTGAAACCCTTTTTTGACAGATACTCCCCAGGGCAACTGTGGTGTAAAGATGATGTCTCAGTCATTGTATTTTGAGTGGAATGATCGATGACGAAGGCAGTCTGGTTCTGTAGGTCTTTCTAGCTCGATAAACAGAACCAGATTTACTTAAAAACAAAATCTGGTTCTGTTTATCGAACCAGACTTAAAAACATGTTAAACTGGCACAGAAACATTTCTACTATCACAGGCAACAGCAATTGTTTGGCAGAGAGCGCCATGTTAGTTACTTGTTAGATCTGTATTATTATTAAGTGGACAGAGAATACAAGCCATGTGGGAGTCTTTCAGAATTTGTCCCCAAAGCATGGAGACACTTTGAGTTGTTTGAGTTCAGTTATGTAAATTCAAAACTTTAATCTCATATACATTTGCATAGTTTCAGGAGGTTTGCCTATATTTGCAACAGTTCAAATTACAACAATGAAAATCCCTGTACAATATGTTCATCAAAATAAAGGCCTGCAGTACAGTCTCTCTAAAAAAGAATACACATATAAAAGATAACATATAACACTTTTTTTCTAACTTATTTCGCTACTGGAAAGTGGTACATAGGATTAACATCCATACTTGGCCAGTTATATAAAAACCTCTTTAAAACCCACCTGGTCAGCCACTGTGTAGACCTCTGCCTTGTTGCTACAGTCACAGATGTATGGGTGCACACTGGTTGCACCCTTTCCCTTCACCAGCCGAACAGTTTCCTTGTTGCCATCCTGGCTAATGTCCCACAACACTAGCGTGGCGCCCATTGAGGCAAACTCTAGGGCCATCAGCCTGCCGATGCCGCTACCCGCCCCTGTGATGAGGACGGTTTCTCCCGCAACGCTCTTCCTCCGCGGAGGGACGAATAGTTGTATAAGTGCCTCCAGGGTATAATATATAGACATGGCCAGTACATTTAGCGTCTCCAGTGCGAAGTTCATCTTGATCACTGTAGGACCTATCAAACCGCATAAGGTTCTGATAAATTAATTGAATACATTATATATATATAATCAGGCGATATGTAACAAGACAAAAAATACATTTCTCAATCACATAATTGTGTAGTCAGGCCAACAGGCTAATTAATATGCCTCATTCTGTATAAATTAAATGAAAACCAATTGTATGTTATTTACTTCACCTAAATGTACGGGTGGTTAGAAGGTAAATACTTGAAAGCATCCCTATTGCTTTAAACAAATCCTGCACAGCGTTTAACTTACCGCTTCCTCTGCGGAACCAAGAGGCTGTAACCGATATTTGGCATAAAAAAGAATATCGACTATTTATCAGTGTTTATCCGACCTTTGCACACGGAGGTAGTAGGGGCAGACACGGTGTTCAAATCAAGACAAAGTTCATTTTTTATTGTAGTCTTTAACGGTAGACAGTATACAGAGGGCGCGGTCTCCCACAATTAACCATGTAAAGCCCGCCATTCGCTGTGATGGGTTAATGACAATTTAATATGTTGTCATTCATACATTGTAATTTCAAGATCGATCTTAACCTACAGCCTAAATATTTGTTCCTTTTTTATGAAACACTGTTTTTGCGAGTGGAACATTTAAAGCATCCAAATCAGCAGGACTGTTCCAAGAGCTAATGGATAATTTGTTCATTTTAAACAAGTAGGAACAAGATGAATGTTCATAACTATTTATTCGTTTTTTGAGAAAAACTGAAAAACGGATTTTGGCATAGGTCTCTGGTTATCTTGTTGTTGCACATAAACCAAGAAACTACTGGATATTTCGATTTTAACATGTGGGTGGAGCTAAATGTGGAATCATTGGCCAAATGCACAGCTAAGACTTCCTGTCCCTTCAAAATAGCAGTTCTAACTGAATTTACATTCTATTAATCTACTATCTATAAATTATATTACATTCAAGTTATATCGGTACGTAACTGATATGTCCTACCTTCTTAGTCAATTCTAATCATTGGTAGTCAGGCCTGGCTCCAGGATGAAATAACTGAGGGGACATTTTGTTATAAATGGGAGGGGGTGGGGGGTATAGAATTCATATACCATTTGCAGTGTTTTAGAGGAAACAAAACTAAGGGGGCACACAGATTCAATCTGGGGAGGCAATGTCCGGCTTTTCCCCCTCCCCCGTGGATCCAGGCCTGTTGGTAGTCTAATTTAAAGGGGCAATTTGTAAGATTTTTACTGTACTACTAGCATAAAAATAAGCAAAATTGACCAGTAGACATCTGCAGGTAATGTTTTAAGTTATTGTTTCAAATAATATTTTTCTACAAAATTAATCACACTGACCGACATATTCCCCATTTAAGCTTTATCGCCTTTCCGTCTATCAGTCTGTAGTCTCCTCATACTCGCATTAGACACTCACAGAACTATCCTTCCCACCCTAAACCACACTGAACTAGCTAGTACTATACCGCCTCATTCGGTAAGGGAAGACGAGGAAGAGACAAGTCATGTTATTGTTTAGAGGCAGGATTCTACACAGTGCCCCTTTAATACAAGCAAATAACCAAAACAACAGAAGCTATTACTAGTCTACACACCTAATATATAGTTAATCATCATTTGCATCTAACTAGCTGAAACCTAATATCCCTCCACTGTTTTCAGGCATTCCTAATTCTACACTGAGGAAAAAACAAAACTGCTTAGGAGTGTCACGGTTGATTGGAAGTAGATGTGGAGCAGAATGAGGTTGGTTAAACAAAATTAATTCCTTCTTTTTTTAGTGGCAAATGAAACAAAAGGAAACTAAGGCGAGTCACAACCATGAACTGATGCGTAACAAATAACACAAACAATGAACCACAAACTAAGGAAAATAAGGGCAACTTAAATAGTATCCCCAATCAGAGGTGACGAGGGACAGCTGCCTCCAATTGGGGACACTCAAAAAGGGAGCATAGAGATGCCACGAGGCACCGCTGGACAGGCCCTGTGGTCCCCAGGCGCATAGAGATGCCTAGATGACGCCAGCCAGGACCTGACAAGGAGTTTACCCTTTCCACTTAATTTAATTGATCTATCAATTATCATTGGAATTAATCGGTTAATCTGATTTAAAAATCATATAAGATAATATGCAATTGCATTTATTATATATGACATTATAATTTTTTCACATCTTGCACAATGCTGTCTTGTGAAGTGTATATATTAACAGATATTTTACAAAGCTGTTTGACTCCTTAGTTTGAAAGTTAGTTTTCTAAACTGCTTCGATAAACAATGAAGAATGAAGAAAACTGTAAAATATTATGCTAAAATACAGCAAAATAGTATGATTAAATGTGTTGGAATTACCCCAGAATTACAGTAAAGAGATGGATGAGGAAAGATAAGGCCGGCAGCACACATAGAGTTGTTCTCAAAAGTTTGCATACCCTTGGAGAATTGGTAATATATGTACCATTTTTAAAGAAAACATGAGTGAGCAACAACAAAGGAAAAAATTAACTGACCCCTGTTCAAATTTCTGCATACCCTTAGTTCTTAATATTGTGTATTGCTCACTTTAGCATGAATGACAGTGTGCAGTCTTTTGTAAAAGTTGCCGGTGATATAGCTGCCCATTCATCTTGGCAAAATGCCTCCAGGTCATGCAAAGTCTTTGGTCATCTTGCATGAACCGCACGTTTGAGATCTCCCCTGAGTGGCTCGATGATATTAAGGTCAGGAGACTGTAACCACTGGAGGGTCAACTTGGCCTTTTACTTAGGGTCATTGTCGTGCTGGAAAGTCCCAGAGTGTCCCATGTGCAGCTTTCATGCAGAAGAATGCATATTGTCTGCCAGTATTTTGTGATAACATGCTGCATTCATCTTGCCATCAAGTTTCACAAGATTCCCCGTGCCTTTAGAGCTCACCCACCCACAAAACATCAGTGAGCCACCACCATGCTTCACAGTGGGGATGGTATTCTGTTCACTATAGGCCTTGTTGACCCCTCTCCAAACATAGCGCTTATGGTTGTGACCATAAAGCTCTACTTTGGTTTCGTCACTCCAAATTACAATGTGCCAGAAGCTGTGAGGTGTGTCTAGGTGTTGTCGGGCATATTGTAACCGGGCTTTTTTGTGGCATTGGCGCAGTAAAGGCTTCTTTCTGGCAACTCGACCATGCAGCTAACTTTTATTCAAGTATCATCGTATTGTGCTCCTTGAAACAACCACACTGTCTTTTTCCAGAGCAGCCTGTATTTCTCCTGAAGTTACCTGTGGGTTTTTCTTTGTATCCCGAACAATTCTTCTGGCAGTTTTGGCTGAAATCTTTCTTTGTCTACCTGACCTTGGCTTCGTATCAAGAGATCCCCGAATTTTCTACTTCTTAATAAGTGATTGAAGAGGACTGATTGGCATTTGCAAGGCTTTGGATATTGTTTTATATCTTTTTCCATCTTTATCAAGTTCATTACCTTGTTATGCAGGTCTTTTGACAGTTCTTTTCTGCACCCCATGGCTCAGTATCTAGCCTGCTCAGTGCATCCATGTGTGAGCTAACAAACTCATTGACTATTTATACACAGACACTAATTGCAATTTACAAAGCCAAATGTGTGGGAAATTAATCTTTAATTGCCATTTTCACCTGTGTGTGCCACCTTGTGTGTCTGTAACAAGGCCAAACATTCAAGGGTATGTAAACTTTTGATCAGGGCCATTTAGGTGATTTCTGTTATCATTGTGATTTAAAAAGGAGCCAAACAACTATGTGATAATAAATGGCCTCATTTGATCACTATCCTTAAATAAAAGACAGTTTTTTTGCATGATCAGTCATATTTTCTAAATCACTGCCAAAGTTTCACAATTTCTGCCAGGGTATGTACAGGTTGAATGCATTTCCATATCTCAGGAAAATCAGTAGCAGGCCGGCTGAGCAGCGTTTATCCGATAATGTTGTGCGTCTTGGGGAAAGAAAGAAATATAACCACAGACAGTCAGAAAATTTCTTCACCTCCTTGCCACTGGCAAGCAATCTTTTGGCAAACAAAATCACTATTGTTGGTATAATCAATAAAATCAGACGAGGAATGCCATCCTGTACACAGGCTCAGTCTGAAAAATATTCAATAACATTTTTGTAGGCTGGGAACACTAAACTTACAATTTACCAAGCAAAAGCAAAGAAAAAGGTATGCATTTTGAGCAAAATGCATCCGACAGTTGGAATTGACCATGGCGCAAAAAAACTGCCTGAAACTATGGCACACTACAGCACTAAGTGTGGCGTAGATGTTATGGACCAAATGGCAGCAGGGTTGTATTTGGTAAAGGAAGGGAGTCACTATGGCCTGTTGCGGTGTTTTACAACGTATTAGACCTGGTTGACATCAATGCACATACTTTGTACAAACAGTACATGAATACAATTATATGCAGAAGGCGGTACAATCTTGAGTTGGCTAAGGAGCTGTGTGCAAATCAAATAATGGACAAGGCTGCCGGTAAGTGACTTTTGATGGACACTCCTTCCCCACCAACGAAAAGGAGACGTTGTCGAGTTGGCAGATGTGCAGGGAACAAAACTAATATCTGCCAAATATGTAAGCGACTTGTTCATGGTAAATGCACTCGAACGGCCATTACATTTTACATTGAATATGGGCATTGACAATGAAACACGCAGACCACATTTGTCTTTCATTCATGTGACGACTGAGAATTTTCTCATTTTGGAATTAAAGGCACTCCTACCAACCTTGAAGAAAACCCATGCGCACTGCGTTTTGATGCGAACAAACACACATGGGAAACATAACACAGAGAAGTCTGTTAGAGGTGGAAGAAAAACACAATGGAGGATGTGAGGAATAGAGATTTCAAAGATACTCAACCAATTACCGCAGAAAGTGAAGAATTTGTGGTTAAAAAAAAGGTGCAACGTCGATAGTGTGGACATGGTTTGATTTTAAGACAACTGACACAGAACAAGAAACATTTTGCAAGTTATGCAAGCGGCCTGTGGTTGCAAAAGGGGGTAACACGAGTAACCTCTATAGCCACTGTGGGGCTATTAAGATAACATACAATTCTGCTAGAGGCTAAGTAGAACTAAGAAACATTGTACCTGCATTAGAGTAGGGGGTGACAGGATGCTAATCTCACTAGAATAGCTGGGGGCAAGAACAGACCGCTTGGTATTCTGTAGTAAACGGGCAGAATGCCAGATAAGGGAGAAGACGCTAGAGCTAGATGTCGATTGGTTGGAATAACAACAGGGAAACCCGAAGACGGCAGCTGCCATGAGAGATGTGTTAAACAACGTATATCTTACCCATATATGGTATGAACCGCTCCTTTACCCAGAAAAGCAGAAAAACGGGAAAATCTAGGGTAGGGGGCTTAGGCTATAAGAACTGTGTGTGCTGTGATTGTGTCAGACACTGTTGGACTGAGTGCCACACTGTCTCCAGATATATCTGTATGGGGGAATAAAGAGAATTGCCGGCCCTGCGATTTTGTCTCCTCTTAATCTCTTCTCATTAACCAACCCGGGGAAGTACTTTAGGTCGGTACTTCAACACCACCTAAAAAGCTGTGCCAGGTCTAAAACGACATCACGTTTGAACCAAAGCACACTGGTTGCGTCATTTTCAAGTTGATGCAAAAAGATCAAAAGATGAAAAGCAAAATGTGGCAGGACATTACGGATTCAGTAACTGTACACATCGCCAACGACATGGTCCCCCTTCAGACAGTAGAAAAGGAGGGAATTAAAAACATTGTAAAAACTTTGGATCGCGGGTATGTACTGCCTAGCCGAAAATACTTTAGCAGGACAGCCTTGCCAAAAAAGTACACTGAATGCTGTGAAAGAGTGAAAAGGGAGATTCAAGACATGACAAACTTTGCCAGCAAAATGGACCTATGGTCAAGCCAAACATCCGAGCCTAACTGTGCACTTTATCAACGATGCCTGGGAGCTGAAGAGCAGATGTTTGCAAACAGCTTTTTTCAATACTGGAGGACCATACGGGAGAGTTGCTTGCCCAAGGACTGAGGGATGCCCTAGAGTTATGGGGACTGAAAGAAGAACGACTTTTACAACTGACAACGCGTCAAACATGGTAAAAGCCATGGAGCTGAACAGCTGGGCAAGACTGCGATGTTTTAGTCACCGTCTAGCCATTGCCAAAATATTTTTGCAAATACGCAGCTACTGTTATAAACTTATATTGATAGTTATTGATAGATAGTTATTGATTCAATATTAATTAATTTAGTTACTGTGGGGCAATAGCATTAAGATAACATGCAAGTCTGTTAGAGGCTAAGTAGAACTAAGAGATATTGTAACTGCATTAGAGGAGGGGATGACAGGATCCTTATCTCACTAGAATAGCTGGGAGCAAGAACAGACCCCTTTGGAATTCGGTAATAAACTGGCAGAATGCCAAATAAGGGAAAAGACGCTAAAGCTAGA
>JACXGI010013560.1:0-10908 GCA_016801175.1 Esox masquinongy | reverse complement strand
GAATGGTTGATTGTGATTGGCATGTCATACGTTTTCTCCTGAGGTTTTGCCGGTGTTAAGAAACACTTACCCAGCCACTCCACCATATCTTTGATGGCAGTGAAGTACTTCTCCTCCTCCTTCTCGGGGTTGGTGTCATCGTACCTCAAGAAGCAGATCCCGTCGTTAGCCTGAGATAAGCGGATCGTTACCACCAGTGACTAACATTTTTCCACTGGCACTGTGCTTAACTGATAGCTACAGTACGTTTATTGAGGAATAACATATTCATACAGATGTGATTCTTACTTAGCCATTTCAATGCACTGTAAGTAACTTTAAATAAGCTTATTTACCCAAATGTAATGTAAATGCAAAAGATTTGTACTTCTTAATGTGCTTTACGTTTAGGGTTAAGTCAAATACCCAGTGTTCAAGGGTATGTTTGGCATTTTATCTACTTCCCCAGAGTCAGATTAACTCATGGATACCAAGTTTGTGTCTCTGCATCCAGTTCAGAAGGAAGAAGTGCAATGACTCAGTGTTCATAAACACCTAGCATGCATACACGCAAGCCCATTTAAGCTACTACGTAGCAATTAGTTATGCTTAGCCTTCTGCTAACTGAGGTGTGGAGCTGGTGGGTTCTGAGAGGGCCGTACCTTAGCGTAGCCGAAATTGAAGTTGATGGCTTTGGCGTGACCAATGTGAAGAATACCGTTGGGTTCTGGAGGGAAACGAGTTCGAATCTGCAGGATAAAGACGCAGGGTAGAGAGAATTGACCGAGAGGGAGGCCGAGATGAATTAATAAGAGCATCTTTGTCCTCCCACCTCTGCCCTTTCCAGTTATGCCCAAATCCCCATACCTGTCCGCCAGTGACCTTCATGTGCTCCTTCAGCAGGTCCATGGTGTTAGGAGTGACCACATAGCCCTCAGTCTTGTAGTTCTCCCCTGCAGAAACAAGTGATGGCTGAAAGTTTAGACTCTAGCGGCTACCCAGTAAACTCGAATTGCTCTGAAAGGTCACTGGTAACCAGTCCGCATAACCTCACCCGGTTTGTGGAAATTCAGGGCTGCTCCTCTCAACTGATCCATCAGTGATCTGCCCTCGATCTTCAACTCTCCTATGCACGCGTCAAAAACATCACTCACGTCAACCGCGGTGTAACAGCGCAACCGATTAACCCAGCGCGGCCCGATACACAGGCCCCAGTTCCTTACCGTTCACAGTGAGTTCCTCCTTCACCAGCGCCTCACCTGCGGGAGCCTTGGCCTTCGGAACCTGTATGGAAAGGTTCAGTTTATATAATTTACCAAAGCGTGCAGCATGTGAGAACCAATGGCTAATTATATGTAAGAACAGACAGCCATATTGAGCAGTGCAGGGCGTAACCTTGGGTTTCTTCTCAAGGTCAGCCTCAGTCTTTGGGCCTAGAAGATGGAGGACCTGAGGGGGAACAGACTGGGGGTTATACACATGGTCGCGCTAGTCACACGTCTGAGGTAAATATTTAGACATGAAAACAAAATCCATTTAAAGGACAAACAAATTTACTGCTGTATTCTCACCTGCAAATCCACCTCATTTTTTATCATCTTCCCATCAGCCCACATCAGGCCACCGCGAGCCTCTCCTGTGAGGACAGAGACACTGTCAATGACCTCAACATCTTCTGCTTCTTACCGACACATTCATTTCTATCAATCCCAGAGGTGCGTTTTTACCCATGAGCAGTCCCATGTTAAAGCGGTACCGCTCCTGCTGCAGCTGTTCTTTGTGCTTCTTGATCACTTGCTCCACCTGTAACACATGATGCCTGTCAAACCCCCTCACACAACCCAACTGGTAATTAAGCAATTAAGCCCAAGGGGTGTGGTATATGACCAATATATTACAGCTAAGAGCTGTTCCTTATGCACAATGCCTAACGGAGTGCTTGAATACTGTCTAAATCATTTATTAAATGTATCCACATGCACGTCATTTCCCCTTTCTTCTAGAGTAGCCTTTAGTTGGGCACAGCAGGGTTTCCTTTAAGCCTAGCTGTGTGTCTGTCGGACCTCAGAAGATTTGTAGGCAACTGTCAGTGAATTGTGCAGATGAGAACATATTTGTTTTATGAGCCAAGCAAAAATCACACACCAACGTTCTTACTATCATGGACATATCCAAGTGAATAGATGGCACACGTGTCAGGCCGAAAAACACCATTAATCTGGTACTGTATGTATGTTGCCCAATTGTCACTGGACAGAGGGTATATTCAGAACATGACTATTTGGGATAACAGTACAACTCTGGGGCTGGTAGTTTTGGTCTGCTGTCAGGAGTTTAGACTGGCCTCAGTGAGCTCACCTTGTCTTCTATCTGCTCTGGTGTTATAACCACTCCTACTCCACACAAAGTGTCAAACTCCTTCTGGTTGATGGGGTCCTGGGGATGGCCCTTCACAAACTCCAAAGCAGCTAGAAGAGTGTAAACATAGAAGCAATAAAGGAAGGTACACCCCAAAATCAAAGTGTGTGTGTGTGTGTGTCTACCTGCCAGTTGCAGCTCTGTGCAAATCTTCCGCTGAGCAATTTGATCTGTGAGAAAGCCCAGGCGTCTGGGGTCTCTGAGACGAGAAACCATGGTGTACAGGAGGGTCCCCATCGCTTTGTCTATTCCCGACGCTCCAAGCACTTGCTGGGCCTGTGGGAAAGCAACCAGTTGGAAAAAGCTGTTACATGGATTGACACGAGTGACATACTAGATCTGATGTTGAACTAGTAGGAAAGCTGTCATCGGAAGTTTCCAGAAGTGCACTGAAGTGGAGACCTTGGTTCTTTTCAGCAAGTCAAATCAGGGTAGATGAGTTGCAAACACATAAATTAATTAGTTAGCTGAACTATACTGCACCAAAAACGCTACCCATCAACCTGTTGTATATGCCTCGATTGCACATTTAGAATGCCATATAAAATTCCCATTTGTACCCACAGAACTATTTATCCCACATGTAACATACACTATGCTTAATACTTGTAAATGTTTTGCCGTCCTCTATTTGCCTTAATTGCACATTTAGTATTGCCATTTGTACTGCATGTGCCTTCTTTGCACATCTATACATTCCACTTGTAATACACATATACTTAATATATGTCAATTTTCTGCCCTCTTCTATTTGCAATTCTGGTTAGATGCTAACTGCATTTCGTTGTACTGTATTTGTACTTGTTCAGTGACAATACAGTTCAATTTAATCTAATATACTGGAACTGTAAATCTGGTAGTGTGTACATCTACTGTACATTCCTGTATAAGACAACAAGCAAGAAGAATCTAAAAATGAATGATGGCAGGTAAATAACATGAAATTGAAAGTTCATTGAGCTATCACTTTTCTGACTCTTTTATTAATTATTATTAAACAAACGATTGAATTTATTCCTAAAATATCAAAGCACGAACTTGCCAATTGACCCTAATGAAAAACCACAACCAACTGCAGTCAGTAGAAGCGACTACTTTAACTAATTTAATACCAACACAACGTGAAAGTATGAGCCTGTCAACACCGTCTGTACTCCCACCTGATCAGCCAAGATGAAATAACTATGTTTCTACATTTCAAATCATACCTGTGCTATGGCTTCCTTAAGGGCAGAACTTAAGGCTTCATTTTTCAAAGTCTCCTTGGCTTTCTGCTCACTTAGCCCAACAGAAGTGAATAGAGTCAACGGATCCGCCATCTTTCACAATTCTCACCGGCCAGACACGCCGCAAATAGACATTCCACGGAAGGGGCGGTGGTACTTCCTGTACTTACAGAATAATAAAGAGACAGTCAAATCAACCAATCATATTGCTTCTTACGTATCAATTGCTCTGTCATCTCTCTACTCTCCTTCAGAGAGCAAATCGCCGGTTGTGTTGACATCAGGATGGGAGGGTGTTTCACACAGTTTTGATGTGTTGCATCATACAGTATTAAGTGGGAATTTACATTTTGGGTAATTTAGGATAGTCATGACGTCATCAATACTCAAACTAATTTAAGACATTTTATCTAGAACGTTTAAGGGTCTATTAATGTAAGAAATAAGCTCGAAGTAGATATATTAGCCAAAATCCTTAGATCACTCCGCGTAATTCTTGTTGTCCATTCTTTATGGTTTAACTTCGGTAAAGTAAGTATTGGCCCACACATCCAGACGTGCATTCATCGGCGTTGACGTAAAGTGTAAACATCGACTGTCTCCACTAGTAAGAAGCAACTGTAGTTATGACTTCAACTATCGTATTATTTTGAGCTTAGCTTCTCACTTACAGTTAGGTAGTTATTTCCAAAAGTGAAGCAAATACTGTACAGTGAATAGCGCATAGCTAACTGCCAAACTAAATCAGATAAATAGCTGGCTGATTTGTTTATGTAATATACACAAATACACAATACACAATTATGCTTTTAATCAATTATTGCACTTCACTGTGAACTGATGGTGGTATGTCTATTTTGCATGCATTCAAAGAAGTTTCTCACGTGATCTCTCTACCTTTGCTAGGGACGAGTTCACATCCTCGTTTGTGCATGTCGTACATCTCTTATTCTAGTTACAGTATGTGGTGAGCTGTCCCGCACAATGTCCCAGCATGCATTACTGTCAGCCGGGACTAAAACATGGCGCTCCCTGGCCTGCTCACGGTCAGAGCTCCGTCTGGACCTTACACTTGGTTGTGGACAGAGCTTCCGGTGAGTTCCTCTGTTTACTTCTAATCTAATTTTGTCCAGTAATGATAGGTAATCTAAATGTGACATTAGGATTCGTGGGCGGGCGCAGTAATGAATGTTTAGCCTTCTAAAATCCTTTGTCCTTATTTCCATATTTTTTGCTCCCAGCTGGCGAGAGACAGGCGATCACCACTGGACTGGAGTGATGGGGGGACGAGTGTGGACTCTAACCCAAACAGATGACACTCTATGGTACCACATCTACAATAGTCCCAGCTCCACAGTAGAGTGGGTTGGGACGAAGAGGAGGGCAGGGGCCCCGCTCTGCGGGTCAGTTGGGTCAGGGAAGAGATCCAAGGGGGTGAAGGAAGAAGAAAAAGAGGAGCCAGTGGCAGTGATGTCTGACCCAGACGGGAAGGAGGAAGAGCTGCTAAAGGATTACTTCCAGCTGGCGGTGAAGCTTGGGGATCTGTACAGAGAGTGGGGAGCAGCCGACCCACACTTCAAACACATCGCCAGTATCTTTACCGGTAGGTGCCTGTGTGTGTGTGTGTGTGTGTGTGTGTGTGTGTGTGTGTGTGTGTGTGTGTGTGTGTGTGTGTGTGTGTGTGTGTGTGTGTGTGCGCGCGCGAGCGCACATATTTTACAGTGTTGGCTCATTCTTTACTACAGGTGTGCGAATGCTACGTCAGGACCCTATAGAGTGCCTGTTCTCCTTCATTTGCACCTCGAACAACCACATCTCTCGTATCCAGGGCATGGTGGAGAGGTTGTGCCAGTCGCTGGGCGCTCCTTTGTGCCAGCTGGACCAGACCAGCTACCATGACTTTCCGTCCCTGTCTGCCCTGGCAGGTACCAACTCAACCACAACACTCCGGCTGTTTGATGTGTCTCCATCTCTCTGTAAAATCCTTCATGCTGTGCCCCGGAGTCCCACTGAGCACGGCGTCTGGGGTTTCTGGGACAGGGTTGCCTCGCTTCATAACTCAAATTCGGAGAGGAGTTTGGGGGGGTAAATTGTTTATACGTTGCGTCTACGCCCCTGATATGTGTTCTGGTTGCCAGACAGCAGTGTGGAGGAGTGTCTGAGGGACCTGGGGTTTGGGTACCGGGCTAAGTTCCTTCAGCAGAGTGCCAGACATATCCTGGACTCCCATGGTGGACCCCATTGGCTCCAGGGGCTCCGCGCCGCCCCCTACCTGCAGGCCCGGGAAGCACTGCGCACTCTGCCTGGGGTGGGCCCTAAGGTATGCGTCAACTTTTCTGGACATTCATTTTGTATTCCCTGATTTTGTGTGCTGTGTCATGTATGTGCCCCATGTAATCAAAACCACACTCTTTCAAACATGGAATTTCATGGCAAACTGAGGTATGAAAGTGATTCTACCTATAGAATAAGCACACATGAACAATATATTACTCATCCAGCCAAAACTAGGTTTATAAAAACAGTCCCAGAATGCATCTTTAAGGGTGCATTTCCATAGGGAGTGGAAGAATGTCTTTCTATGAACCAGTGGTACCTATGAAGACATGTTTTTCCATTGAATGTTTATGAAGTCTATTGGAAGGAGCTATGAGCTCCAAAGATTTCCTGATTTCCTATGGAAAATCTTAAAACGAATCGGTGGGATAGCGGCCCCCTATATAAATGGATTAACTACATAGGAACCGTTACCTGTGTTTCGCCTGTAGGTGGCAGACTGTGTTTGTCTGATGTCTCTGGACAAGGCCTGTGTCGTGCCCGTGGACACGCACGTGTGGCAGATTGCTAAGCGAGACTACGGATGCGCGGCGGGTACCGGGCAGAAGAGCCTCACTGACAAAGTCCACCGGGAGATTGGTGAGGAATCCCCCAGCAGCGTGTCCTTCACAGCCACAAACCAGGTCACTCCAAATAGACCATCACTGATTTCATTTATTTCTGCACAGGGGACTTCTTCAGACAGCTATGGGGTCCTTACGCCGGTTGGGCACACTCGGTGAGTAGTTAACAGTATCAGTGAATGACAGTACGTGGTGGCAGTAATCTATTAACCTGTTCAACTCTCGGTCGTAGCAGAATTTGAGGTGCAAATATTCTTTTCACATTTCTGTTCTCTCTCCTCTGTTCTTTCTCTTACTCCTCTCTCCTGTCTATACTGTGTATTTAATCGCTCCCATCTTACTTGAGATACAGGTAACTTGAACCTTCACTAAATCATGCATTGATGTCAGCCGAGCATGACTGACCCTCCCTCCCTCAGGTGCTGTTCTGTGCTGACCTGAAAAAGTTCCAGAAACTGAAAGAAACACCCTCTCTGAAACAGGAGGAAGTCAAGCATGAGATAAAGGTGGAGGGAGACGGGAAGAAGCCGAAAATCCCCAAAATGTGCGCTAGGAATGCGAAAATGTGTGTGAAGTGAGTTCAGCTCTGGTTATGCGTTGATGAGTAACGTCAGCTCAGGACACTTATTCAACACGTCTCGTTCTCTGCGCACTTGGTTCTTCAAATATACCATAAGGCAGTCTGAGTGTCTCCTCAGATTAATTACATGATCACCTGCACACTGTGGCCACTGTCAGGGGAGGGATCGTAGAATGACGCAAGATCGTGGTATAAATGTGATGCCATATATGGGAAAGAATTCTTTCTGGGCCAGACATTTCTGTTCAGACTCTGAATGGAGAGCTACTGATTCCTCTTACTGTACTTTAAATCTCTACAGGTAGGTGTCATTTTACTGCATTGTCTTTACATATGAACATAGCAGGGAGAAACCTTTTTTTATGGATTATTACTGTATTAGACTGTATTTGTAGGGGTAAAACAATTAAATAAAATAATCAGGGGTTTCCATTGTCAGTGTTATGTTTATAGATGACTTACACATCTTGATTTAGTCCAGTTGTGAATATCCTTTCTCTTTTGATCCTATGTTAGTTTTCCAACAGTGTTGATGAAAATGTGCTATGTCAGAGGCTGCCTGTAGATGGCAATAAGATCAAAACATCATGAAATTATGATTTCCTGGACCAGTCACTTCAAAAGATTATTCTACCTAGCTAATATTATGAGTTATTTGCTTAGCTTTGGCTTTAATTAAAGGAAAAATCTGCAAAGCAGATTAATCTGGAGAAATGCAACCACTCTTAAATTCAGTGATTGGGTTAGGCATGTAAGGACTGACAATCCATGATAAAAAACTATAAATGAGATCACGTATGGTATTTTTTTTTGATGTGTTTAGGTGGCTTTATTGTAATTGTTAATATTTCTTATATTTTATATAGATTTTTCACCTTGACAGGAACATTTGGACAGATACAGATTTTCTTTTAGTTGAAGTAGCAGTGAGTCAGACTGAAACCCATACTGAACATGTGTACAGAGACGAGATTTTGACCAATGGACAACCTTAGGCTGTATTGTTGTTTATAATTACAGAATTAGGAGTAAAATACATTTATACTGGGTTTTGATGGGTTACTGTCGTTGAACTACACACACTTAACTTAATGACCTCTTTATTAATCAACATATTTATCAATAATTTAATATTTCCAAAACTGATGTAGCAAGCATGGATGTCCACTTGCTACATATGTAATGAATAGCCCTCAGGGTAGCCTATATGCGAAAGCATTTAGCAGTGTTGACCGCGTCTGTATTTGTATGTCCAAAAATGGTGCCACACTCTCCTGACTATTCTATTTGTTTACTGTGTACGTCTGTGGGTCTGTCCTTTAAAATAATTATTTCTGGCCAGCTGTGAAATGCCATGGTGTCTGTGCATGTATCTATAGACAGTAGTGGCGTCAGCGTGGCTGTTTATAGCTAGAATTGCAGTTATCGAGCTTCTGTGCTAAAAGTGCCTTCAGAAAGTATTCAGACCCCTTCACTCGCTCTGCATTTGGTTGTTATAGACTTGATGTATAATGGATTACATTTGTATACATTTTTGCCATTCATCTACACCTAATACACCATAATGACAAAGCAAGAACACTTTTGACAAAGCTTGTTTCCTGAAATTTGCCACTTTATTGAATATAAAGGAGACATGTTATGTACATAAATATCCAGACCCTTTATTCAGGAATTTGTAGAAGAAACTTTGGCAGCGAGTCTTCTTGGGTATTCCTCTGCTATTGTTTCACACCTGGATTTGAGCAGTTTTTACAATTTTTCCTCTCATGCTCTGTGAGATTGGAAAGGGTGCGTCACTGAACTGCAATCTTCAGGTCTCCTCACAGATCTTTAATTGGCTTCAGTTACGGTCTGTTGCTCAGCCGCTTAAGGACATTCACAGACATGTACCAAAGCCACACTAACAGTTTGAGGTCAACTGCATTCTGGACAAGGACCTCTGTATTTTGCTCTGTTCATCCTTCACTCAATCCTGACCTGTCCTTGCTGCTGGGAAGCATCCCCAAAGCATGATGCTCCCACCGCCTGTATTAGCCAGGTGATGGGCAATACCTTGTTTTCAACAGAAGGAGCACTTGGCATTCTGGCCTAATTGTTTGTATTCATAGACAGGTGTGAGCCTTTCTGAAGCATGTCCAATCAATTGGATTTGCCACAGATGTCAAATCAAGTTCTGGAGACATCTCAAAGATGATCAAATGACACAGGATGCATCTGAGCGCAATTTGAAGTGTCATGGCAAAGGGTCTGAATACTTATTTACATGAGATATTTAAATTTTTTAATACATTTCTAAAAACATTTGTGCCTTGTCATTATGGGGTATGTGTAGTTTGAGGGCAAAGTGAACACATTTAATCAATTATGTCTTTAAAATGTCACCATGCTCTGTCGCATGTTTCCGTGTCAGGGAATGGTGGCGGTGTGGGAGTCACTGAGTAACGCTCATCTTGTTTTAGACAACTCCTCACTCACCTTTTTTGCCGTGGCAAAGTCAAGCACAACGACAAACAGCACAGGAGTTGGCAACAGCACACACATTTGACCGTTAGGTGTGTGTGCAAGTGTCTGTTTTTGTATGTGTGTGTGCATCCATGTGTGTTAAAGTGTGAGTGAGTCAGCTTTCATGTTCTGTCCAGTGGAGTTGGGCAGGAGCCGGGCCCAGCTTTAGGGTACGGAGAGACAGAGCAGCGATATAAATAGGAGTTCAGGAACGGCAAAAGAAACGCAGCCGAAACGATAGAGGAAAAGCGAGTGGAACGAGGGGATTGACGTAGGTCAGCTGAGTAGGCAATGTCTTCTTCAGCGTGCATAAGTATGCAGATGAACACATGGGCTCACGGGGACAGAAATAGGTCCTGTGTCCTGTGCGTTGCATAAGAGCTGTGTCACCATCGATAGGAGTGTGTATGTTGGAAGGTTACCTCTGGTGCATGCTGCTCCCAGGAATGGGTTCTGGTACTGGGGTCAGCAACCAGGGGGCACACTCCCTTGCCCCCTTAACACAAAGAGGGGCTTGTTTCCCCTGCCAGATGTTAGCACCAGGAGGGTGTTTGCCTCTCCGGGTGTGGGGGTGAGTGTGCCCTTGTGTTTCTGTACGAGGATGTCTCCATGTGGCTCAGATAGTTATGTCTAAGCCCTGGGTTTTTGTGTTCTTAGAGGGAAAGACTGAAGGCAAGTGGAACAACATGTGGCTCTTAATTCCTCCCTGCTCTTTTATTTCACAACTTTGTCTCCCAGACACCCTGGCTCGGTCTCTCACCCACTCTTCTTTCTCTCGCACCAAAAATGGTCTGTGGCATACTCTTCCCCACCTTATGAAGACACAATGAGTGATGGCTAAATTATGAAACAATAACCGCTGGAGAATTTGAATGTCTCTCTGTTAGACCCGGTGAGTGTATATGACCTACTGCACTTACAAAGCCACCAAAATGTGATTCTCATTCTGGTGTAGAGTACCAGGGGGAGGCTGAGGAGGAGGGAGATTGACCCTGACTCGAATCTCTGTCTTGGGGGCCCAGAGTGGGGGATTATCCTTGAGAGTCTAGACAACCAGAGAGGGGCCGTCGGTGGAGGTTTTCCGGCGCTAAACTCCCCACTGACTCAGCTGTGGCAATACATAAGCATGTGAGAAGCCTGTGCCGCGCCTAATAAGGAAGGGTTCATCATAGAGTGGATATGGCGCTTAGATCTGATCTCACACTGTTGTTTATTTGAGACGGAGCGCCGTGCCTGGAAACGTCGGTTCCTTTTGATTCAGATGCGAACTTGTGTGTCTTGCTGGCAGGACAGCGTTTTT
>JACXGI010013559.1:0-20570 GCA_016801175.1 Esox masquinongy | reverse complement strand
GGGGGGGGGGGGGGTGTTGTGTCTACTAGTGACATCTTTGAACACACAGCAATGCCCCCTAGGAATGTGATGTTTGTGTAAGCCGGGTGCTCCAAGCCTTTGGCTCCACTGCAGACTGCAGATGTGGCAGCCAACTTCTAACTTGGGCCCTGGAAGGGGCAACATCACCAACGTCACTCTGCATCCAGCCATTTCTTTCCTCATCATTTACTCAACCCCGTTCCCAGCCAGGCCCCAAGCCTTATCCAAAGCCCCGCTTGGTTTACAGCGTCCGGTAGACTGAGGGCATAGCCCATCTGAAATAGTTGAACCCCTGTTGGTTTCGTTTGATTGTTTTGGCGTTTGCGGTCCACCATGTTGATGCCTTGTTGCCGTACCTGAAAAGGTCATCCCCCACGGTGTCCTCCTTCCTGCTCTGACGGTCATCCTGAAAGACACACAGAGAGCTTTGACACACAGACCCCCCCGTCCTTCATCTTTTCCCAAGACAGCCTTGGTACCTCCATCCCTTTGTTACTACATCATTTCATGGTATAATGTACTTCACATGGGAGTGTACAACAATGCAAAAAAAATAAATAAATGCTTCCTCAAAAATAAGAAAGAAATGCTGGAATTAGCCCAGAATATCTGACAGGACAGTGAATCCATTTTGCTTGTTCCAAATGGCAGTAAATGCAGCTCAGCCCGAGTCGGCTGTGGCGTAGAAAACAGAACTGTCTCATTTCTGAAGCAGTGCCTTCATTGTTGGCCAATCACTGGAAAACGTTTAACCAGCAGCTAGTAAAATGATGTGCACTCAGCAGGGAACTCAGCATTCTTGCACTGGAAGCCTAAAGGGCAAAAGTGACAGTGAGTACTGCCGTAAATTGCAGCTGAAGGCCTGTGTACCTCTGCTGCGTCTCTCAGCCACTCCTCCAGCTCAGAGTTCTTGCCCCGGTTGTGAGCCAACAGGTCTGATCCTCCGATGATTTTGGGCAAACCCAGGGCACCGGGGACTGGGACCTGAAACACACACATTCCTATGACTACATATCCAATGTATGTCAACTCCACACACGAAACAGAGAAACAAAGGCAACCTTGTGTTTAATCCGGACACTCGGGGACCCTGAGTTATGGTGCATTCTCTGGTCTACCTTGCGGAAGCGTTTGAAGTCCGTCCTGTTGACGTTGCTGTGTGCCTCTGTGGGGCCTGTTTTGGCTCTTGCTGGAGTTGCCACGGTGAGGGATTTGAATTCTACCACTAGCAGTCTACTGGGGAGTTTCTTGTCCTCTGAAACCTAAACCAAAGCAACACAGCGACAGCGGAGTATTAAAGCCATAACACCTCCCCACTGGCACTTCAGACAGACAGACGCTTACTGTGGCCTCCTGTTTAAATGGTTTGGTGGGTTTGGTATCAATCGTCAGTTCTTCCAGACTTCCAGAGGCCATGCCGTTAACTGGTTCGGCCTTGAAGGACAGTTAAGAAAAATCACATGACAGAAACCCACTGAGACTCTTTCTGTAGGATTGTGATAACAGCGATGTTCCTCTCACCTCAACGAAAGACACCTCTTCCTCCTTGAATTCAGCTACAGGCTTCGCTTGTGGTCGTTTATTGGCTGATGAGCCCTCCTCTGGATCCAAGCTTGGCCTATGGTTGGCTGTGCTTGGTTCTAGTAGATCAACCCGCTGTTTCTTATTGGTTGAACTTGATTGTTGGCCTTCTGACATGGGCTGGTCTGATTCATCCATATTCTCAGACATGATGGACTCAAGTTCATCCATCTCGATCTCTAAAATATTTTCCCCTTTTTGGTTCTCTTCCATCTCCTTCCTTTTTCTGGATTGGACCCCCTTTGTCAGAGCAGGAGTTTGACCCGAAAACACACCTGCTCCTGAGCCCTGTTGGCTCTGGAAACTGCAAGCGGGAGTTTGCACAGTAGGACATGTTGTGGTGGAAGAAGTGTGTGAGATTGTGTTTGAGGGACTACGGTTCTGTGTGATGTTGGGGGTTTCTGTACACAATGGTACTGTCATCTTTGTTTTGCCCTCTTCTCTCCTGGAGAGCTTGGCCCCTGATTGGACAGTAGGGGACTGCTCACCCTCCCTAGGTCTGAGAGGGAGGAAGAGAAGAGAGAGTATGAAACACTGGGTGTTTATAATATCACTATCAACTCAATAGTGAAAATAGGACTGCAAAGCCATTGTGAGGAAATATGTGGTTATATCCAGAAAGCTGCACTTGCCTTTTCTTGCCGACAGGCTGGAAGAAACTAGTGAGAGCAGACTGTTTCTGGGGGGAATTTGTCTGTGAGATCGGTTTGCAGAAAGAGCGTTTCTGTGGGGACATCGTTCGCACCCCCCCATCGGTCCGCGAGGCAGGGGCTAGGAATTTGGAGATTGCTTCACCTTTACCTCCACCTATTATCATAGAAATAGAAAAATACAATATGGGAGAAATTACTTTTCAAAGTGTCCCATACTGTATATTCATTTTCTGAACTGAATGTACTGTATTGTAACCTGCACCCTCTGTGCCGGAGTCATAAGAAACTATTCTACCCGGGTGTTGAGTCATTAGAAACTATTGTACCTGGGTGTTGATTCATTAGAGCACATTCTTTCTGGGTGTTGAGTCATTAGAAACCACGCAACTTGGGTAATGAGTCATTAGAAACCACTCTACCTGGGTGTTGAGTAATAGAAACCACTCTACCTGGGTGTTGAGTAATAAAAACCACTGTCTGGGTGTTGAGTAATAAAAACCACTGCCTGGGTGTTGAGTAATAGAAACCACTCTGCCTGGGTGTTGAGTAATAGAAATCACTCTGCCTGGGTATTTAGCCATTATAAACCACTCTACCTAGGTGTCGTGTCTCTGACTTCTTTTTGCCAGTGCCACCATCACCAGCACTATCTATGGCACTGAATGATGACATCATAGTCTCAGCCACTACGCAAGTCTCGGTCAGCTCTCTAGTTGAGCAGGGTTTGGGTCGGTCAAGATGAGAAGCGGTGCGGCTTTGGTCCCTCTCAGGGGTCTCTCCAACTGCACTCACCCCAGCCAAGTCCAGCCTGCCCAGGGGGAAAGACAGATCAGCCTGATGCACTCAAAAATACCTTTCATTTCCTTTCTTTAAGGAGTACAAAATCCACTTGCCACTTAAATCTCACTGGATTGATGGCCTTAATTTTGACTCTTTCCCACTCCTGCTTGTACCCTTGATTTAGGAGAGTTATACCTGGGTTTTACATGAAAATCTAAAGCACTCCAGGAACAGGATTGGAGACTTAATATAAATTGTGTATGTATTGGATTACTAGTTGTGATAGACTTATTGAATTAGGCAAGAGAAAGACAACAACAGTAATGAATAACTACAGCCATTTAAACAGTGCAGATAAGCACAGCAAGGCTTAAATAGAACTTGTTTTGGGTGCTTCACCCTTTTGCTCCACCCATTTATATTCATATGTTCATACACACAATACACACAATACACACACACACGGCACAAGTCAAAATAAGCAAACAATAAATTGAATACTAAAAAAAAGTGGTCAAAATTCCATTCATTATTACATTCCAGGAAAATACTGAATGTGCTATAATTCCATAAATATGATGGATTTAAAAAGAAAATGTTAATCATTTGGAGTATCTTCTTATTTCTTTAACTATGAAAACATTTATATGACTTTTGATCAATCTATTACAATCAAGCTACTATATTTCTTTTATAAAGCTCTTTTTACACTTTAGCTGTTGTCACAAAGTGTTTTTACAGATACCCAGCCTGAAAACCCCAAAGAGCAAGCAACAACACGAATTGATGCACAGTGGCTAGTAAAAACTGGCTAATAGGGTCAGAACCCAGGAAGAAACCTAGAATGAAGCCAGACTCTGATGGGTGGCCTGTCATCTTCTGGCTGTGCCAGGTGAAGTTTATAAGGGTACATGACTGTTTGGGTCACATCGTTTTAATAATTGATTTCCTGCCTGTAGCAAATTCATGAATTAGACAGACATTTCTATATAAAGTCCCACAATTCACAGTACATGTTATAGCAAAAACGAAGCCATGAAGTCCACGGGTATGTATTTGGCATAATGGGGTATTGAGTTTAAATTGATGGAAAAATATGTAATCAACTATAACTCAATTCTATAAAACAACAAAATGTGGAAAGTGAAGGGGTCTGAATACTTTCCGAAGACACTGTACATAGGTTTGTACATGACACATTTGAAATAAAAATAAAAATCTGTTTGATAAGAGAAATAATCGATAAAATCTGTTGAATTAAACAAATGAATGTTCCATTATTTTCATTCAAATCGTTTGCCGATGGAGCTCATCAGTTATGAGCTTGATCTGAACTAATATGTATGTGTGTTTAACATCGGAAACCCTACCTCTTTAAAGTGTTGAGTTTGAACATTTAAAGCGTTACATTAGTCAGTTTTGCCAGTTCAAAATGTTTGAACTAGCAATGTATCAATATCTTTAAAAACACTGCTAGAATATAAACGGCTATTATACAGGTGCATATCAAAAAATTTGAATATTGTGGAAAAGTTCATTCGAGTTAATTAGCTGATTAGAGCTCTTCTCAGGTCGACATTTCTGTATTATACATTTTTTATTCTAATATTTTGAGATACTGGATTTTTGATTTCCATGAGCTGTAAGCCGTAACCATTAAGATTGAAACAAAAAAGGCTTGAAATGTTTCACTTTATGTGTAATGAATCTAGAATATGAGTGTCACTTTTTGATTTGAATTACAGAAAAAAAAAAACATTTCCACGATATTCTAATTTTTTTAGATGCACCGGTAATCAAGTGGTTTTGACTGTTTGACACAGTTTATTTAATCAACAATCTTAATATTGCGCAAGCCATTTTACAAGGATCTGATTTCTGAAGGTTCCACGCAGATCAAGAATAAGCTTACCTCTCATTGGACAAAATGCATTGCAGTCTGACTAGGCTAGAGAAATCTCCTAGACAAGTCCTGCTAAATTACAGCACTTATAGATCAATGACTATCAACGCAGTTACACCGAGAAGAGGTGTAATAAAATACAATCATGAATAACGAGGTGTAAAAAACAATACCGCAAAATAGTTTAGTGAACCAGTAACTGGTAAATTTTAAATACAGTACATTGGACCATTGCATGCTACATTTGGATTGACATGGGGTCCTTACCATACATACACTAGTATCTTAAACATTTCAACCTGGGGGTCAAAGCTTATCCATGAGTTCCATCCTTAAATTTCAGGTCATGTTTGTGTTATCAAGTACGTCACTTACCCACTGATGCCCTGTGACGGCTCAGTGTTCATGGCGTAAGCTGTGATGTTCTGAGACGATGTGGGCAGCACAGTCTCATTTACTGGTGGATTCTGGGATAGCGTGGCACTGGGGATGGGTTTCCTTCTCATGGATTCTAATGGAAAGGGGAAAAAAACAATCCATATTGATTCCACTAAATAAAACGAAATCAATATAAAACCATCTTCTCAAATAAAAAAAGACCAAGTCTTGACAATTTCAGCAGCTAAATGCGTGAATTTAGTGCACTTTTCTTTTTGGGACTCATGGACGCTGCATGCTCCAGACTAAAGAGGAGAGGGACCATCCAGCTTGTTATCAGCGCACAGTTCAAAAGCTAGCATCCATGATGGTATGGACGTGCATTAGTGCACATAGCATGGGTGACTTGCACATCTGTGTGAATGCACCATTAATGCTGAACAATATATACAGGTTTTGGAGCAACATATGCTGCAATCCAGACAACGTCTTTTTCAGGGAAGGTCTTGCTTATTACAGCAAGACAATGCATGGCCCCGTAGTAAGAGTCCGGGTGCTAAACTGGCCTGCCTGCTAACAAAACAATTCCTAATTTTCAACATTTGATATGTTGTCTTTGTACTATTTTCAATTAAATATAGTCATAATTGATTTGCACATCATTGCATTCTGTTTTATTTGCATTTTAAGCAGTGTCACAACATTTTGGGAAACAGGGTTGTATTTACTGCCATATATTAGTTTTGGCATTTAAATACATCCATAGGGGAAACCTGGATCTTTAAACAATAAAGTACAGGTAATATGGGTACTCATCTAACTTTGGATCTGATTAGTTTACAGACACAGTTTTATAAAAGAGTCATACATCGTGGACCATCAAAGGATCCTGGGCTAGACGGAAAAACCCTGGGGCTAAAAACCCCTAATGACGGCACTGCTAAGACAGACAACTAGAGTATAGTTGACTGGTGAACATGAATATACAGTTGCGCTCATAAGTTTGCACACCCTGGCAGAAAGTGTGAAATTTTGGCATTGATTTTGAAAATATGACTGATCATGCAACAAAAGTGTCTTTTATTTAAGGATAGTGATCATATGAAGCCGTTTATTATCACATAGTTGTTTGGCTCCTTTTTAAATCATAATGATAACAGAAATCACCCAAATGGCCCTGATCAAAAGTTTACATACCCTTGAATGTTTGGCCTTGTTACAGACACACAGGGTGACACACACAAGTGAAAATGGGAATTAAAGGTGAATTTCCCACACCTGTGGCTTTTTAAATTGCAATTAGTGTCTGTTTATAAATAAATAGTCAATGAGTTTGTTATCTCTCACATGCATGCACTGAGCAGGCTAGATGAGCTATGGGGAGCAGAAAAGAACTGTCGAAAGACCTGCGTAACAAGGTAATGGAACTTTATAAAGATGGAAAAGGATATGAAAAGATATCCAAAGCCGTGCCAATGCTAGTCAGTAGTGTTCAATCACTTATTAAGAAGTGGAAAATTCAGGGATCTCTTGATACCAAGCCAAGGTCAGGTAGACCAAGAAAGATTTCAGCCAAAACTGCCAAAAGAATTGTTCGAGATACAAAGAAAAACTCACAGCTAACCTCAGGAGAAATACAGGCTGCTCTGTAAAAAGACGGTGTGGTTGTTTCAAGGAGCACAATATGACGGTACTTCAACAAAAATGAGCTGCATGGTCGAGTTGCCAGAAAGAAGCCTTTACTGCGCCAATGCCACAAAAAAGCCTGGTTACAATATGGAGTGACGAGACCAAAAGAGTTTTATGGTCACAACCATAAGCGCTATGCTTGGAGAGGGGTCAACAAGGCCTATAGTGAACAGAATACCAACCCAACTGTGAAGCATGGTGGTGGCTCACTGATGTTTTGGGGGTGTGTGAGCTCTAAAGGCACAGGGAATATTGTGAAAATTGATGGCATGATGAATGCAGCATGTTATCAGAAAATACTGGCAGACAATTTGCATTCTTCTGCACGAAAGCTGCGCAAGGGACACTCTTGGACTTTCCAGCACGACAACGGCCCTAAGCACAAGGCCAAGTTAACCCTCCAGTGGTTACAGCAGAAAAAGGTAAAGGTTCTGGAGTGGCCATCACAGTCTCCTGACCTAAATATCATCGAGCCACTCTAAGGAGATCTCAAACGTGCGGTTCATGCAAGATGACCAAAGACTTTGCATGACCTGGAGGCATTTTGCTAAAATGAATGGGCAGCTATACCACCAGCAAGAATTCCGGGCCTCATAGACAACTTTTACAAAAGACTGCATACTGTCATTGATGCTAAAGGGGGCAATACACAGTATTAAGGACTAAGGGTATGCAGACTTTTGAACAGGGGTTATTTCATTTTTTTCTTTGTTGTCATGTTTTGTTTTATGATTGTGCCATTCTGTTATGACCTGCAGTTGAATGTGAATCCCACAAGAAATAAAAGATGTGTTTTGCCTGCTTATTCATGTTTTCTTTACAAATGGTACACATATTACCAATTCTCCAAGGGTATGCAAACTTTTGAGCCCAACTGTATAGCATTCACAACATTTGGAAGGAGGTTATAACCGTTTTTTACACTGCTCTCTGATTTCCTACAGTAAATTGTTGCACATTTTTCATATTTAATATGGTCAGATGTTTCTGTGGGTTGTAACAACATATAAAGGGAGTCTAAGACTAAAAATGAAATCAAAATTCACGCACTTAAATAGTTGGGTGTGCTAGGTAATCAAACATGCAATCTTCAGATGTGAAAATGTTATTGCCCACCGTTTTAATTCAACCAACACAATGAAAGGGATTATTAGACTCTGGTGTTGGTAAACAATCAGGCCTGATTTGTGCCAGTACTGCCCAATATAAATCTAATTCTGGCCCTCTGCATCAAATTTAAGTTGTCAGCACCCAGGTTACAAAGCCACACACTGTCTAGAACAGCTATTGATGCATTTTCATCTGGAAAGCATTAAAAAGCATATGGAATGAAGATAGATTATCAGGTGCAAATTGATGTGAGATGCTTTGACCGCTCCGGAAAAACATGATTGAGGGCGTATTGGCACAAAAATGCCATTTGTTATTCAGTTCTTTCGGCACAATTGAACACTGTAGTATATAAGCATGTTAATTTGGTAGCATGTTCGGTGTTTGGATTCTTCAAAGTAGCATGTTTATATGAAGAGCGCTCCGGCTAATAAATGGTGTTGTAAAAAGTATAATCCATAAATCATTTTATGACTTTATTTAGAGGTAAACAATGACTCCATTTCATTTTTAAATGATTCAGAAACATCGTGTTTGGAAACAGAACAGGTAATTAGCTGTTTATCCCATACACTAAAGTTGGCTAAAGGCAACACTGTTGAAACCTTGACACTAAAATCTGTCGCCGCTCATATGTTGGAACAACACTGGTAAAGCCACTACTTCCTGCTCGAAATGGGATAGTGGGTAGTGTATCCGGGTCGGAGCCGAAGGTTACGGGTTCTAAACCTAGGCCAGCCAAATGATACAATAAATATTTTTGGACAGAGAGTATTTCCCTATTAACAGTTAGTTAATCGGTATCAGCTAAATTCCCATCATGAATCACAAATTGACAGAACAGAAGCGTAAACCAATTGCTTTTTAATAGAGCTCACCAGGGACATCAATGATATCTGTGGCCATTTCACACGCAGGATTTTTTTCATGTAATGTACGTACATAAAAAGGGTCACGTCATACAATTATTCAATACTTTTAAATATATATTTTTTGGCATATATACACTGTGATGGAATAACAGATTTGATACATATATATCTGAGAGACAATTTGAACAGGGGAATAGAACAGGCATAGAAGTTATGCGCTCTTCAAGTTCGGGTCTGTTACCACTAAACCACAGGATCTGCTGATGTTATTCAATTCCAAGAAGCCTCTAAAAGCAACTTTCACCTTCTCCATTTGTGTTATTTTCCCCAAACACAACATGGAAAGCTGAACTTTGATTAATGGACATACAGTTGATTCCTGTGAATCCCAAGCAAGTCCAGCCGGCCATATGCACTTGACTGGATGGAGTGCCCTCCGTTAATCATTTGTTGTTAACAAAGCACTGAGTTGGCAGCTACGCGCTCATATGGGATTGAACGTTTGTTTGACTATAAATGGTGGTGGGAGGGTGATTTGGGATCTTACATTGGTTTCACAATACTGAAGACATTCCAGCAAGACACTGACAGGAACACTAGCTGGTGATTTGAATGATCATTATAATGAATAACGATAGTTTTTATAAAATGTTTACAGCTTCCATTGCCAGGAATACTGAAAATTAATACGGTGGGGGGTATAGAAAGTCACCACCCCCTTTCAAAAGGTTTACCTTTTGTGGCCTTACAGCCCGAAATAAAAACACTGAAGATCACACAGTAACCCACAATATCCAAGTGGTTATCACTATTTTTTTTTTTTTTAAATACCCCATCTAGATAAGTGATGAGACTTCATTCCACATTAAGAACCCCATACCAACAGTCAAGCATTTTGTTGTCAGTGTCATGATTTGGGGATGCTTTGCTGCATCAGAACCTGGATAACTTGCTATCATTGATCGAATCGTGAATTCTGCTTTGAATCAGACAATTCTATAGAACTGTCAGGACATCAGTCTGTGAGCTGAAGTGCAGCTCGGTCATGCAGTGAAGCAATGATCCAAAACACACAAGCAAGTCTACATCAGAATGTTTGAAGAATTTTTAGAAAGTTTTAGAAAGACTTAGTCAACTTTGAGACCTAAACCCCACTGAGATTTGGGGGGCTGGATGTGAAATGCGCATTTCATGCTCAAAAACCCACAAATGTCACAGAGTTGATGCAATTCTGCATGGAGTGGGCTGACGTTTCTCCAAGGCACTGTGAAAGACTGAATGTGGCACAACAAGCTCATTTTTTCAAAATGTGTTGTTTGTTCACTTCTCTTTCATCAAATATTAGGTTTTCATATCAGATAACATTCAGTACCAAAAATATGCATAAATAAAAAATCTGAGGGATCGAAAACATATTTGAATGTCACTGTAAAGGTCTTGTTACTGCTTGTTTTGACTGCACTACCCTCAACGAGGAAAGACTGCTTCCATACCACCCTCATCACCACTTGTCTGAATTTTGTTGAAAACTACTATGAAAGCCCCACCCACCTGAGTCAACCAGCACATTGGAGGGATTGCAGAACTTGTTACAGCTGACATAAATGGCAGCCAATCCGATCTCAGAATCTGCGATGAATCGAAGACCTTTACTGTTTCAGGTTGGAGATGGTGAGACAAAAAGTGAGAAGCAAATATAAACCAATTATTTAGTCCTGGCCTGGCTCATTTCAGAGCTGCAGCAAGAACGCGTAAAACAACCACAGTGAATTCACCCAGGAACGCTCTTATATTGAAATTGGTTATCATTCAAACTAAAATCCGTGTTGTTGCTTTCAAAAGTCTTGAACACACAAACTGCATGTACTGTATGTACTGTATTCCTGTGTGTGTGTGTGAGTGTGCTTGTAAATACCTCTGTAAAATCCTGCCCACGGAGTCTGCCCAGTTTTTAGTTGAGGAAGGCAGCGCAGCTTGGGGGTTGCCTGCTGCCAATTCAATCACACAGCTTGACGGTGACTCCAGTAGTGACAACGGCAGAGACCCCTCCTCAAGGAGCTGGCACCTCCCACCTCCGCACCTCAGTGCTAAACTCAGCCGCTTTTGCTGGAGGGGAGAAAAAGTGGTTTATATAAATCCGCGATAGAAAGGGAGAAACGGAGACACTATACAGTGCACTCACGGTGTTCCGTACAGATTTACCCCAACTGCCACGTTCAAACAAGGCTACAACAACAACCAATTTAACTATAGCTAATGTGTTAGCATTAAAATACGGGGCTTTAACTGGGCAACTTCATTGACAGGGAAATGGACCCTCTTTTTTTTTTTTTGAAAAATCTGAAAAACTGGACCCTCTGACGCTGTACGGTATACCTTGAGATGTGACAATATGCCGGACAGCGCTTGTCATGTAACTCACGGTGTTCTGTAGCCTACCGTGATTTTCCGCTCGTGATTTAGGACCTCTCTTATGAATTAAGACACATTTAACCACAAAACTTACAAGAAACCTTATTTATTCTCATATTATACAAATCCTTTTGTGATCAGAGCACCTAACAGCAAAAGCTGTGCCTATCGAGTACAAACGTAGGTAGTAGCCTACACTGCAGTTTGACAGCATGGCAACAAGCAGTATTTATGAAATCCTATTGGAATAAAGCTTTATGCACTGCGTGGAAACTCCTTTTCAAAGTCGACATGGTTTTATATATATTTGACAATCTTGAAATAGTTACGTAATAACATTTTATAGTATGGTATTTATATTTAATAGTTCATCATTAAAACAAATCTGGTGAAAAAATAGGTTTTCCGACGCAACATGTCTCCCCCTTCCGACATCGCACCGTATAGCCTTTCCTTCCCCTCTGCCGTTTTTTCAAAGAAACCGGTATACCTCCGTTACTTAAATCTTGTAGGGTGACAGTTAACTTGGTAGAATTTATTTTTATTGACATACACAATGTGAGTGCACCGCACTGAATTAGCGTAAAGACATTCTTTTCTGTTTTTGTTTTTTTAAGATGGAAACTCAACTGCAATAACAGCTTTAAGTCTTTGGGGGTAAATATGCAACAGCTTTGAGGGATTTGGGTCCATTCCTCTTGGCAGATTAAAACCAAGTAATGAACAAAATGTGCCACAGATTCTCTGTGGGATTGAGATTTGGACTTTGGTCTCAATCCCATTGAGATCAGTTGCTGAAAGGTGAATTTCCTCCCAAGCTTCAGTTTTCAGCAGATTGAAGGAGGTTCTCTTGCAGTATTTATTCTATTTTTCTCCATCCATTCATCCATCAATTTTAACAATATACCCAGTCCTTGCTTATTACAGACAGCCCCACAGCATGATGCTGCCACTACCTTACTTCACTGTAGGGATGGTCTTGAAGCATGGGTAGTGTTGGGTTTGCGCCACACATAGCGCCTTGGGTTTTGGTCAAAAAGGTCCATCTTCGTCTCATCTCACCATAGAGGGTCACTCTCATGCTTTCTTGTATTGGAGAGTGACAAAAAAGAAGCCTTTACTCAAAAAGTACATTTCCGAAAGCCCATCTGGAGTAAGCACTTTTTGAGTAAGGGCTTCTTTCTTGTCATTCTCCAATACAGACCAACGTTATGAAGAGCTATTGATATGATTGACTAGCGCATCACTACTCCACTCCCAGCCACTGAACTCCATATCTCCTTCAAAGTGATTGTTGGCCTCACAGCGGCTTATTTCACAGGTATACTTTTTCAGGGTGGAGTGATGCAGCTTCTACTACCTGATTATTGATCTAACTTCGCTCACTGGGATATCCAAATATTTGGATATTGTTTTGTACTCTTTTCTTAATCTATGCATTTGAATTAGTTTACCTTCAACTTCAACAGTACGCTCTTTGGACTTAATTTTTCTTCAGATTAATTGCTGGACAACTTACCCTAAAAACAGTGATATTTTACCCAGAAAATGTAACAACTGTAATGCCTCACAGGTAGAAGCTAATGGTAAGGTTAGGTATGTGTACTGGTTAGGGCAATTTCTTTCACCTGTGTAAAATGGGAGCTTCCACAGCAGGGACTGAATACTTATGCAATACTTATGCATATTTCAGTTTAATATTTAACATAAAACAAATGTCAAATTACAACAGATTTCGAAAACTGCACAGAATTCAATTTCAACGGACCATTTGTAATTAGGTAATATGACAGATTTAGTCATGGATTTGAATACTTTTGCAAGGCACTGTATAACTGAGTGATCGCACATAAGAACCTTACATAAATGTTCTGTCATTGCCTGGTCTCCTAGATGATGAGAAGAGCACTCCAAGTTAAACGTGGATCAGAATAATCAGGCCATAAAGACTAATGGAAGCACTAAATTTATTTATTCAGACTCTCACATTAAGGAGCCATGTGAGGTGAGGGCTGTTCTGTAACACTGGATTCGTTCATGGCTGACGACAGAGAGGTCTAGGATTGTGTAAGATCCTGAGGTAGTCATACTGTGTATGTTTTTTGTGCATTTGAGGTGGTTCACCAGACTGAAAATGTATGATGTCAACGGATGCGAGGTAGACAAGTACCTGTTTGGCACTGAGAAAAAGGAAGGTCTTGCCGGAGAAGAGGTGTTTACGCTCTGGCTTCTCGGTCAGATCCACTTCATCCTTATTTAGACTGGGCTCATCGATCTCTGGCAAGAAACTATTAACACACAAAAACCATAGTCAAATAAGGTCTATCCATTTAGGCATTGGCTTGGATTGTTGGATTTAAAAGAAATATACAGGCATGTGAAAAATAAATTACGTAATAGGTTTCAAACAATGAGATACTAATTACTAATTATTGTTTTCCTGCTTCCGGTCTATTCCCAAGCAAATAGTTTAAGAAAATGTTTTCATATTCCACAAAGTATTGATATGTTTATGAAAGACAGGGAGGAAGAAAACCATATGCTCCGATCAGGGAAGTGGACGGGGCATAATACAATGAATATCAGCGATTATTGACAGGTTTATGGAGGAGCTGAGCATCAGCTTGTCTGACTGTGTGTGTGTGTGTGCGTGTGAGTGAGTGTGTTTGCAGTACCTTTCAGCTTTAGGAAGGGGTTGATTCTGCTGCAGTGCTCTACTGAGTTCTGTAAAGAACTCCTGTTTGACAATGGGTCGACAACACAGTAATGCACAGATAGTCTGCATAGAAAGAGAGCACATACTGTAGGTAAATAAAAATTAACATTGTGTGTGTGTGTGTGTGTGTGTGTCCTGTGCTGACCTTGATGGTGACTTTAACAGTGGGCATGACCAGGTGAGTGCAGTCCCGTGTCCATGTGGTGACCAGCTGGCCACCCAGAGGCTTCAGGGCTTCAGACAGAGAGACTTTTCCTTCATTATCCACACAGGATGAACACACCACCATGGCAACACTCTGAACACTGCAGACAGGGGGAGAGATGTTTCATTCTCAAAAGATAGATTTCTAATCCTCATCCGCATTAAAAAATTCCTGCTGTTATTATTGTTTAAATTCGGATGAGCACCTGAACTTGCTGTGGAACACCCCAAATGTCACCCTGTCTCCTGTACTCAGAGTGTGAGGGGTGTCCCCTGACAGACGCTCCTCGTTAACAAACGTCCCATACTTTGAGCTGTCTTTTAGGGTCAGGGCCTAGAAGAGAACACAAACACATAGCCCCCTCTGAACAACACAATAAAAGCAATGGATGTTGGCATCACTCACCATTAAGGGCCGTGCCCACTCCAACTCCTCAGCAGCCAAGTGTCATCCTCAACTAGGCTAGGTACACTAGCAAATAATTCATTTTCCTAATGCTGCTGTGTGCAAAACAAAGTAGGTACTATTCACACTAATAAATCACACACACTTCTAGAGAATTTCAACATGGCTCATACAGTCTAGCTAAGGTTGATACAATATCACAGATGGATCTACAAACTGAGTTACAAAAGGGTTAGTTACTTTAAAAAAAATATTGTTAACTATATGCTATGATAATTATTGGCAGTATGTTTGTGATGAAGGCTGAAAAGATGTGTACAATGATTTGAGAAAGTATTTGTCTGCTTTCTGATTTTTTCGATTTTTGTAGATTTGTCACTGACTACATTCAAATCATCAACCAAAACCTTATATCAAATGAAGGGGACCAAATTATTCATCTTCATTTTCAAGGTGATGACTGCAGTTCCCTTCTCAACACAATACCACAATGAATGCAAGTCCACTTCAGTTTCTGTGAGTTAATTATCCTGACAAATTCCCAGGGGCCTTGGTTTGGTATAAATATTGGTAGGTAAATTTTTTTTTATATAGTAGGGACATTTTACACAGAAACATTACACTGCATCCTCATGTGTTATTCGTGTTTTGCTATATTTGTAAATAATTTCTTCATTTTCTAGAATCATCATCTACTGTGTGTAGCGCTAGCCGGTTGAGTAGCTATGTAAAGCGAAACATTTTTCTGCTACATACGCGTGATCTTTTTCTATAAAACGTCCTTATGTGGAGGAGGAGCAATGGGGATGCTGAGTGTTAAACCGTTTTTGGTTGTGGAATATTTGAAAACAATGGAAAACTTAATTTGACTTATTTAATGGTGATTGTAGTTAAATGGAATATCAAAACCAGACGATGAGGTTCCCTGAATTTCACAGTGGCAAAGTCAGCGCCTAATTGTGAGACCAGGACTTGAATCCTGATCGCAGTTTAGCCAAGGGGTCCCGTGGGGGGGGGGTTAATTGCAAGCACCATACGGGTTTGGGGAATTAGTAGCTGATTACGGTCATCATGCTCTAGCAACTACTGTTGGCAGCTGGGCACCTTTGAGCTCATTCAAGGCAGAAGGCCAAACAGTGCCTTCTTTCCGGCTCATTACGAGTTCTGTCACATAGAGGAAAATGTCATCCGCATACAGGAAGATTATTTACTGTTACATGGGACCTCATGGTTTGAGCCTGGTGATAGATGGCCAGAGCAAAAAAGAAGTGGGAAAGTAAGCCACCTTGTCTCATCCCTTTATGTAGGTCAAAGCGGGGTGAGATAGACTGGTGAGTATTGTAGTGCAGGGAATCATGGAAGAGTTGGATCCATTTAATTTCATCCATTTCTAATTTATGAAGAAACACAAACAGGTAGGGTCATTCCACATGATCAAATGTGTGAGTGTGTTGGCAAAAGCTTTTGCGAGAATCTTCGGGTCCACATTGAGCAGCAACATTGAAGACCCAACCACTTCCAAGTACCTCAGTTTTTGAGAAATGAGTTACCAGATATAATAATTGTAATTATCTTCTCAGGAAGATTTGGGCAGATTGGCTAATAAGAGAAGCTGCAGTAGTGGCAAGCCATTTCAAACCAATAGTACACATGCACTGGCCCCATAGTGTGCTTTTTATGTAACACACATATTATTAGGAGAAAACCACCACTGTTTTCGTAATGAGATGAGACATGGGCAGGTTAGATGGTGAACAATGTAAGAGCATCATCTATAGCAAGAGAGATGTATGACAGCAGTTGATTTAGTTGGGACAATGACGAGTCAGCCTACAGGGAGGAGGTCAAGTGCCTGGCTACATTTTGCACTGATAATTACCTGCCCCTCAATGCAAAGAAAACCAAGGAGCTCATTGTGGCACTGAGGTGGAGCGTGTGCCCAACTTCAAATTCCTGGGTTTCCACATCTCCAAGGACCTCTCCTGGTCCCTCAACACCTCAGCCATGGTCAAAAAGGCACAGCTGCGCCTGCACTTCTTGTGGAGGCTGAAGAAGGCCCATCTGTATTCCAAGATCCTTGTGAACTTTTACAGCTGCACAATCGAGAGCATTCTGACTAACTGCGCTATATTGTGGTTTGGTGGTTGCTCCGTAGCCGACCGGAAGGCCCTGCAACGGCTGGTGAAAACTGCGCAGCACATCACAGGTACCTAGCTCCCAACCATCGTAGACCTATAGTGCAAGCAGTGTCTGCACAGGGTGCGCAGCATCATCAGAAACCCTTCACACCCATGCCACAAACTGTTTGCCCTCCTCCCATCAGGCAGGCGGTACAGGTCTCTCAGTTCTCGCACCAGCAGGCTCAGGAACAGTTTCTTCTACTTCTTTATTTACTGTAACCCTGCTGAACTCTGTGACCCATCACTAACCACACCCACCCTTTGTATTACTGGACTCTGTCACTGCCTTACAAAGTCTGATAAGGAAGTTTTCAGTTGTCTACAGTATGTGTCATTGCTGGTATTCCTGTATTTCATTTGTGCCTGCCGACTTGCAGCTTAAACTTACCCTCATTGCACATTTAGAACTGCCACTGTAGTTGCATTTCCAACTGTTACATACACATGTCTACCTCGGGAACCTGATTGCTGCTATCCCTGCATTTCAGTTGCACAGACTAACCTACTCCTTCAATTTACCTCAATTGAAAATTCAGAATGCCATTTGTTCTTCCTTCAGCCATGGGAATTGCCATTTGTACCCACACAACTATTTATCCCACTTGTAACATACACTATATTTAAAACGTGTAAATTTTCTGCCCTCCTCTATTTGCTTCCATTACACATTTAGAATTGCCATATGTAATGCATTTGCATTAACTGCAGGTCTATACAAACCACTAGTGCTCTGGTTAAGTAGGGTGTGTTTGTGTGTGTGTGTGTACACAGTTGTCAGCACAGCACTCACAGTGAAGTACCCCAGTCTCTCTTACCTGGTCTGTAGCAGTGAAGTGTGCATGCGCTCGACTGATGGACTGGTCATTGGGCAGGAGAACCTGGCAGTTTTTACGCCCCACCACATACTCCTTACCTGGCAGGAGGTAGTGTGTCACACCTGGGAGAGGACATGATGTTACAGACGCAACAGTGAGAATGTAAATGTTATTCTTACACATTTTTATTTTTCTTCCCAGGTTTTTCATATCCAAATTGTGATTATGGCCCTGCTTCATTGCACCAACCCCCAGCAAACAAAGGACATTTGATTTGGAGATTTGTTCCAAAGCACATCTGATGCTTTTCTGGTTCTTATCACACTGCTCACTCAACCTGGAGGTCTTTACCAGAATTCTTAAGTCCCGGAAAGAATTCACCCTCTACCTTGATTGAGCAAACAGATGACAAAGATGCCACAAGGAGTCACTAAGGTAACACCAAATTCTATTTCTAAACTCCAAAACACAGGGGATGCAGGCCACGAGACCCCTGGGCTAATCCAAGAGCAGGATTGAAACTCTGGCCTCATAATGGAAATGTTAATGTATTCTTAATAACTTCACGACTGAGCCGCCATTATTATCATAAGGTAAACTGTTATTATTAGGCCATTGCTTTGCAACAACCATAATGTTGCTAGCTAGCTAGTTGTTATAATTGCTTGTTAATTATCTGATTCGAATATAATTTCTCTATACTATTCCAAAAATATTAATAGAGAAATATAGCTTGCAAGATAGCTACTATAGCTAATGAGCTGTCAAACAGCATCAAGGTTTCTACTATACATATATAGCTAGCTTCCTAGGTTTAGCAGATGAGTAGTTCATCCACTATGGCAAAACTAGCAAAATTAGCTAACGATAGCTAGGTTGATCTGCGCAAATAAATTACCTCCGGATTCTAAGGGATTCAATATCCACATGTTTTGACGGTACACGCTAAGGAAACACCGACCATTTGTTCTTATTCCTTTCAATAACTAGCAAGTTACGCACACATTTTTCCAAACATAAACAAATATTTCACTGAATCCGCCACGTGATTCCGAGAACTATGTAAAGTAAGCCACAATAAGGATTAGCCACATGAGTGGAATCTGAGTTTCAGAATAAAAGTTCCTAATTGGAAGAATTGTAAAATCAGTCCAAGCTATGAATCCCATACCAGCCCCTCTGTCCTGCGCACATGCCCTCCACGTGGACGTGTTGATGATAGAACTTTGAAGATGAGGGCAGCAATTCGTGTTCAATTTTTTAATTAATAATAATAAAAATCTCTCTTATCGTAGATATAAACCTCAGTGACAATTCAAAATTTAATTTCGGTATTTCGTTTGTTTGTGTGAAGTCTCAAAATCAGAAATTAGCAAATTCATATTTGGAAATAATAGTGTCCTTAAAACTTTGCTTTCATCAAAGAATCCTCCATTTGCAGCAATTACAGCCTTGCAGACCTTTGGCATTCTAATTGCCAACTTTTGAGGTAATCTGAATGGATTTTATCCCATGCGTCCTGAAGCACCTCCCACAAGTTGGATTGCCATGATGGGCACTTCTTACGTACCATACAGTCAAGCTGCTCCCTCAACTGCTCAATAGGTTTGAGATCTGGTAACTGTACTGGCCACTCCATTATTGACAGAATACCAGCTGACTGCTTCTTCCCTAAATAGTTATTGCATTGTTTGAAGCTGTGCTTTGGGTCATTGTCCTGTTGTAGGAGGAAATTGGCTCCAATCAAGCACCATCCACAGGGTATGGCATGGCGCTGTAAAATGGAGTGATAGCCTTCCTTCTTCAAGATCCCTTTAACCCTGTACAATTCTCCCACGTCACTACAACCAAAGCACCCCCAGACTATCACATTGCCTCTATCATGCATGACAGATGGCGTTAAGTACTCTTCCAGCATCTTTTCATTTGGTCTGCGTCCAACAAATGTTATTCTTTGTGATCTGAACACCTCAAACTTTGCATTGTGTCCATAACACTTTTTTCCAGTCTTCCTGTGTCCAGTGTCTGTGTATTTTTTCCCATCTTATTCTTTTCTTTTTATTGGCCAGTCTGAAATATGGGTTTTTCTTTGCAACTCTGCCAAGAAGGCCAGCATCCTGAAGTCACCTCTTCACTGTTGATGTTGAGACTGGTATTTTGCAGGTACTGTTTAATGAAGCTGCCAGTTGAGGACCTGTGAATGTTTCTCAAACTAGACTCTAATGTATTTGTCCTCTTGTTCAGTTGTGCACCAGGGCCTCACACTCCTCTTTCTATTCTGGTTAGAGACAGTTTGCGCTGTTTTTTGAAGGGAGTAGTTCACAGCGTTGTTCAGGATCTTCAGTTTCTTGACAATTTCTCACATGGAATAGCCTTAATTTCTCAGAACAAGCATAGACTGACCAGTTTCAGAAGAAAGTTCTTTGTTTCTGGCTTTTTTGAGCCTGTAACCGAAACCTGCAGTTGTTGATGCTTCAGATACTCAACTATTCTAAAGAAGGACAGTTTTAATTGCTTCTTTAATCAGCACAACAGTTTCAGCTGTACTAACTTAATTGCAAAATGATTAGTGGATTAGTGAACACAGCGTGCCATTGGAACTCAGGACTGGTGGTTGCTGACAATGGGCCTCCGTACGCCTATGTCATTTCCAACTACAGTAGTCATTTACAATATATATACAGCTCCGGAAAAAATTAAGAGACCACTGTACCTTTTTCTTTCCTTTCCAAAAAAATCGAAAAGGAAGGTTTTGAGTGAGGAACAGAAGGGTTAAAATGAAGAGACCACTGCAAATTGAACGCTTCTGTTCCTCACTCAAAACTTTCCTTTTCAACTTTTTTGGAAAGG
>JACXGI010013558.1:0-20510 GCA_016801175.1 Esox masquinongy | reverse complement strand
CAAAATGTCAAGGTAGTGACAGGCGGACTTTAAAACCCTAGCCCTTTAAGTGTTAATGCAAGTTCTGGTGCTATCAGAGGAATAACCTCTGTGTAAATGTAACAATCTGCGGATAACGGATAATGCAAGTTCTTGTGCTGCTGTTTAGACATTGATGTAGGGTATTTTCTCACAAAAGGATTGATGAGTTTATCCAAGCGCTGGAGCGTGAGGCTTGAGATACCGGGGTGGTACAGTAAACAGTTATGGTTACTGTAATTCATTGAGGATGAATATAAAATTCATATACAGACATGGCATAAATGTCCCCCTGGAGAGAGCCAAGTAAGACATTGATGCAATAATTATCTCACATAGGGCCTGATGGGTTCATCCTAGCATTGAAATGTGAGGATTGAGATACCGGGATGTTGAAGTTCATGCAGTCCCCCTGGAGACAACTGAGCTAGAGAATTGTAACAATCTGACTGGTTTAATTCTATTGCTTTTTTTTTTTCACTGTAAAGCACATTGAATGGGTATGAATTGTGCTATATAAATAAACTTGCTTGCTTCAACTCCTCATATCCTGACATTATAACTGTGCATTCTTCCGGGGAAGTATATGTAGAATGGCCAGGGCTACTGCTGGGTCTTACTGAACCACCCTGAGGCAGAACTGTCACAACTGTGTGAAAATCCCAGAAGGTCAACTGTTTCTGTGTCGCTGGATCCACCACAACTAGCACCAAAAACACACCGAGTATGATTGCATAATCTATTAGTAGAACCAATATCATATTTCGAGGTGTGCGGTTTTGATGACATGGAACCCAAATGTGAGCAGGTTCAGTCAGGGAACCCAGGTGGGCATTGGCTCAGCGACGCATCACAATGTTGCTCCTACCACAGTCTGAAGGTTCCTAATCTAATATGAAGGTCTATTTAAGTTAGTCTGGGTACTCACTCTGTTACTCTGCTGATCGTCTTGCATTCGGTTGCTAAAACCACCAGCCTCCACCCACCACCCCCAACCTACACCCACTTCCCCAGCCTCCACCCATTTCCCCAGCCTCCAACCACCACCCCCAGCCTACACCCATTTCCCCAGCCTCCACCCACCACCCCCAGCCTACACCGACACAGTACATAACGACACAGTCTGACTCTTTTTGGCTCGGCAGCACCACTTTAACAAACAGAGGCGGCCAGAATCGCAGAGTGCATCTTTAACTAGTCTCTATTTAACAAGCAGTTTACTTATTCCACCACTTGGTACTGGGCCTTCGAACGGTCAAGGCTGTGCATAATCAAATAATTAAATGTATTTTGTAAAGCCCTTTATACATCGGCTGTTATCACAAAGGCCTTTTTATAGATACCCAGCCCGAAACCCCAAAAGCAAGCAACAATGAACGTGTAAACAGTCTCAAGCAAAAGTTCATATTAATAGAAACAACATGCAGTGTTGATGTGGGTAGGCTATATGCACAGGTTTGTACGTATGCAGCGTTGATTAATGAGCCTGCTGATTTGAGCTGCCTGTGTAACCTTGGGAGGGCAGTATTTCCTCTTCCCCTACCAAAGCTGCTACTAAATGTACAAGAATATGAAACAAAAAGCGATGTTTGCAGACCAGACTGGAACACTCAAGACACATCAAACAGAAAAGACCTCTGCAAGTTTGTGTTCTGTAATTATGAGTAGGCCAAATAGTCAACAGCCCTGCCAAGAGTTAGGATGAATTAACAAAATGTACAAATGTATTTTAACATGTTTTCAATTCCTGTGATGTTGTATACAGCATTCAATATGGTTGTTGTTTCACACTTGTTTCCATTTTCTTGTTGTGTGTCATGGCGATAACTTTAGGTTTCCTTTCAACTAACTTTTAAGAGGCAGCATCATTGAGGGTAATCTAAAAGAACATGTGTATTTTTGGAAGAGGCACCTTCATTGATGGTAGTTTAGGAAGCAAAAACATTGTGTAGTTTAGGAAGAGGGAGCTTTATTGATCTCAAAGAGCATATGTAGTTTCAAAAGAGTTAAATGGAATCTGCCGTGGTGTACGGAAATGCTGTGGGTTGAACTATGAAAAACAAACAGCTCTACATCTTATTCCATCTAAACGGCGGTCTGGCATAGACTACAAAGACAAAGAACATGAGGATTCGGTGATCAGAAATGGGTTTAGGGTTAAGAAGTTATGAAACTCAACAAAACCCTTATTTTAATGTTCTTTAATTATGCAAATATAGGTAACATAGCCAAAAGCCAACCCAATGTTAGGCTAGATCTAAAGATAAATGTTCACATATTTCTAGTATGTATACATTGTGATATACTGCATTCAATACGCTTTTGGTTTCATGTTATGTTTCATGTTTCTTGTCGAATGTCAGGGTAACTTCCATATCATCTTTAAATAACTTTAAAATCAATAATAATCTAAATATTAATGAACATTCAAGTCCTGTTTATATAAGGAATTATTCAGACACATTCAAAGTGCTTAGTAATAGTAAAGGGAGAGTTAATGGTGTTGAGGTAGTTCAGAAGACAGTAATAGTGAATGGGTTGTTGATGGTGTTGAGGTTGTTCAGAAGACAGTAGTTGTGAATGGGTTCTTGATGGTGTTGATGTAATTCAGAAGACAGTGGTAGTGAATGGGTTCATGATGGTGTTGAGGTAGTTCAGAAGACAGTGGTAGTGAATGTGTTCTTGATGGTGTTGAGGTAGTTCAGAAGACAGTAGTAGTGAATGGGTTCTTGATGGTGTTGGGGTAGTTCAGAAGACAGTGGTAGTAGAGAGTTGATGGTGTTGAGATAGTTCAGAAGACAGTGGTAGTGAATGGGCTCTTGATGGTGTTGATGTAATTCAGAAGACAGTAGTAGTGAATGGGTTCTTGATGGTGTTGAGGTAGTTCAGATGTCAGTAGAAGAGAATGGGTTCTTTGATGGTGTTGAGGTAGTTCAGAAGACAGTGGTAGTGAATGGGTTGTTGATGGTGTTGAGGTAGTTCAGATGTCAGTAGAAGAGAATGGGCTGTTGATGGTACAGATGTAGGTGGTGATGAATGTTTTATAATAGAAAAATAATTGAGTAAGACTATTAATTAACTGCAAATCTACTTGAAAAACTGTTGACTCTGTAATTTGTATCAATGAGTGTGTCCGTGCCATAACATGGTAGCTACTCTTTCCAGGTCTATAGCAGTTCCAGGTCTATAGCAAGCAAGCAAGTTTATTTATAAAGCACAATTCATACATAGAAGCAATTCAATGTGCTTTAAAAAGAAAGAGAAAAAAATATGAAAATACAATAGCATAAAAACAAATACTCAAATGAAAACATCAAAACAACATCATAATAATAAAACAGAATAATAAAATAGAAATAGAATAAAAATGGGATAAAAACATAGGAAGCTATAAAAGCTGTAAGGCTAAACAGTGTGGTTAAGTTTAAGTGCTCAGTCATAGGCACGTGAAAAGAGAAGTGTTTTTAACCTGGATTTAAAAATTAATACGTTTGGGACACATCTAAGATCTTCTGGTCGTTTATTCCAGTTGTGTACAGCATAACTGCTAAATGCAGTTTGACCATGTTTTGTTTGGACTCTGGTTCTACTAGCTGACCTGTGTTCATGGAGCTAAGAGCCCTGCTTGGTTTATATTCTTCAAACATATCAGAAATGTATTCGGGGCCTAAACCATTCAGTGATGTATAAACTAAAAGCACCACTTTAACATCTATTCTGTAACTGACTGGAAGCCAGTGCAAAGATATAACTATAGACAGTTATAGGCAACAAAATAAACAGCAGATTCAGTCCTGAATCCAATTTATATTGTGACAAGACCAGAAGCAGTGACGTAGTTTGTTATAATGCACTTATACATTTTCGATTGACTATTTGTCTACATTGAATGTATCAAAGATGTGTTGGTGATGTAGTAGACATTACCATAATGGTTTGAGAAGCACAAAGAAACAAAGACAGGAACACAAAATGGAATGGATGTTAACTAGATAATAAATGTTCTATACGTACAACAGAATTCCCTACCCAAGCTGCTTCAGCTCAACCCCCACCCCTCCTTGTCAACCTTCCCTACCACAGTACTGATCTAACATTGGATAAAACACATGCAGCACACTATGATAGTTCTTTGACGGATTCTGCTGCTAGTTAGCTAGCTGTCCATTGTTATTTGTCCATCTGTTACATTCTAAATGTAATTTTAATGGTACAAGTCTTGCCTGGGAAATTCTCAACATTAATGAATAACGTCTATCACTTAAATGTGGAAAAATAATTAGTGTTTAAAAGTATTTGATTATTTTTCTTTTTTTCATAAAATAAAGACAAATCATTGAACTTGTTGGTACTGCTTGAGCAATTTATTTAAACAATACCTAAAATACCTTATCCTACCACACTAAAGTTGGTACTACTAAAATAGTCTAATTTATTCAGGTGCTGGTTCTTCATCTGTGCCCTCCTCCTCGACATCTTGCTCCATCTGCTCCTGGAAACCAGAAAAAACACCAACATTCAGGGGGGAAGGTTGAATTGCACACCGGCTTGGTTATTGCGTATTGCAGTCTTCCACGCTGATTCCAAATTTCTTCTGTAACTACAGAGCATGTGGCGGTACTTAATTTTGACCAAAATCCACAAGCATATAAATTAGGAGAAATAAATATCCCACCATTTCAACATGGTAAGCTTCACTGATGAGTTACTCACAAACTCCAGCCCCAACATGGGATTCACATCCAACAAAAATAAAGCTATTAGCTATTTGGTTGAGTTTTCATCAGGAAATACATGAACTACAACTTTTTCTGATTTAAAAAAGCAAGAATACATCACTTTGCTTTTTGGTCCTTTGGGTGATTTTCCTTTTCATGATGATCAATGATAATTTAAAGTACATTAAGACCTTCATACAGAAAGGCTACTGCCCTGATATGAAAGACCTGTTTCCCAACAATAAACGCTTCTTTGTTTAGCATCCTGTTAATAGCCTCCAGCAAGTGAGTCACATGCATTTGTGTGAAGCTACTAAGCATGAGAAATGCAATACTCAAAAAAGACAATAATATAGGTTTCTGACCACTGCTTTAGTACATACCTTTTGGTACAAGCACACAATGAGCCATTAAAAAATAATTATTGTAATTTTGTAATCATACCTTTCTCTTACTCTTCCTCCGAGCAGGTGCATACTTGAGGGTGTCTGCAATCTTCTCATCTACCTCTAGGTAAGTGGCCTTTGGGTAGGCTTTCAGGGCAGCACCTATATTGTTCAAAATGGTAATCTTATTTAAAAAGCCATGAATTGACAAACTTACATTCAATGTTACATAGTTATATGGAAATTATGGATGCAACGGTACAGTGGGCCCGGTGTGTGGGTCGGTGTGTATAGCGGTTTTGTGGGTCATGGTTTATCTAGGTCTGAATGACACGTCATGTTAGAAGTGTTTCCAAATCTTATCTGTGGGGCATCCTCAAACGGAAGGTGGAGGAGCGCAAGGTCTCTCACATCCACCAGCTCTGTGATGTCGTCATGGAGGAGTGGAAGAGGACTCCAGTGGCAACCTGTGAAGCTCTGGTGAACTCCATGCCCAAGAGGGTTAAGGCAGTGCTGGAAAATAATGGTGGCCACACAAAATATTGACACTTTGGGCCCAATTTGGACATTTTCACTTTGGGGTGTACTCACTTTTGTTGCCAGCGGTTCAGACATTAATGGCTGTGTGTTGTGTTATTTTGAGGGGACAGCAAATTTACACTGTTATACAAACTGTACACTCTCTACATTACATTGCAACTAAGTTTCATTTCTTCAGTGTTGTCACATGAAAAGATATAATCAAATATTTACAAAAATGTGAGGGGTGTACTCACTTTTGTGAGATACTGTATATAGAAAATGCATGTCACCCAATGTTTGCGGGCCTGGTGGACCCACAACTTTATTGGGCCTAACAACATATCCATAAATATGTAAAAATACTTAGGCCTAATAGATGTTGATGAATAAAAAAAGCTAAAAAAAAAAGCTCAGTCCATGATCAACATAAACCTAATATACACACACACAATCACACACACACACCCATAAAAAATCCCTTAAAACAAAGCATTATCAATACAAGACTACAAACATGCAAAAACACAATTAGGCAGGCCATGTATTGGTTAATAACACATGTCAAGTTATATGGCATTTACAACTTGTAATATCAATGGTGAAGATGCAAGGGCAACAAACAATATTTTAGTATGTTGTTAGAAAATCACGGTGTATGCTTACATTTTCTTTTGTGAGGGTTCTTAACTACTGAACCTACATCTAAAACAAAAGAAAGCATCTATTTTAAATACCTAATGTCATTTTCTTTATAGTTATTGCTATTAAAACAATGAGTTTGCACTTAATGCATTGCGTGTCCAGAACTGAAATATCTGACAAATTAAAATGACGCCGAACATTTTGGCAGCAATTATAGCAGAACTGCTGCCCTTCAGAAAACTAAATCTGTAAGGGAGTGCACTCAGTAAAAATAATGTGTTCTATATTTTCATCCCGAAAAGGCTGTGAAATTCAGTACCGCTGAAAGACCTTAAGGGAACGTTATGAATGTACCTGTAACGTCCCAAAAAGGCTGTGACATTCAGTACCTCGGAAAAACCTTAAGGGAACGTTATGAATGTACCTGTAACGTCCCGAAAAGGCTGTGACATTCAGTACTCCTAAAATACCTTAAGGGAACGTTATGAATGTACCTGTAACGTCCCGAAAAGGCTGTGACATTCAGTACCTCTGAAAGACCTTATGGGAACGTTATTAATGTACCTGTAACATCCCGAAAAGGCTGTGACCATCAGTACCTCTATAAGACCTTAAGGGAACGTCACAAATGTCTCAGTTACATTCCTTGTTAGCTGGGAACTGACTTAGTATCAACAATTTGCTAAAAGTTTGCCTGCATTGACAAAAAGAGGTTTGAAATGTAAACACTCAGAATTTTCTGTGAAGATATTAAGTAGTTAATGTTATGGGAGCAAAAGTAGCCTATTTCACTATGGAAGAAGCTACTATTGACTATGCTAAGACTAAGCTAACTTAATTTCCACCACTCACGGACTACACCCATGCTCCTTTTTGAAAAATTGGGTAACATACTGTCACCCTTTCTTTTCTCTCTTCTATCTTTTCTTTCTTTTCAATTTAGGAAATCAGATTTTTCTTTAGTAAGAGGAGACATCCTTGATGCTCCACCAGCACTCCTCACTAGCAATTTACTGCTAGCAAGTACCATTCATACCTGGTTTGGGCGGAATACAAAGGCTCTTTGTATTGAAAAATTGGATGGGTTTATAGGTTAATAACATGATGTTGAATTTTTAGGGACCCTGTCAGTTACAGGCCCTTAAAATCATCCTAACTTCCCCCCCATACGGCGCCCCTGTCCATAGGCATTTGGTCTTTCTGCATAGACTCCTCCCAGAACAAATGGATTTCTGGAAGCTGATAAGGAACGGCGGGGATGGATGGTGTGTGGGAGATTTGCCCCAACACTGTGGCTACGACTTTGGTGACGATAAAGTGACCAAATTCTTCGGCACCTCCTTTGAGTGAGTAACTAAGCATATTCACACAATAGGGCCTGTACTGTACCCAATCTACCCTGTAATGGGTAGAAATGGAATGGCGCCACTGCCATGGAGTGACGGCACCCAACACTCTGCTCATCCCCCTGGAACTGCAAATCTGTAAATGGTCACAATGACTGTAAATTAATGCAGAGGTTATACTGACTTCTTATATCTCATTATCTTATTCTCACCACCTATTTGTTAATATCTGTATGTCACTTGAGTAGTGTTGTCTACTTCTAGCAGCACCATTAAAACCTGTAATAATCTGAGTTTGTAGTGATTAAAAGTGATTCTGTTTCTGACTGATTCTACAGTTATATTTGGGTTTTTGTGTGAATATCTCTCTTTGTCAGTCTGTGTCTGAAGAAACAGGTGATTAACCTACTGAAAGAGGGTTATTCTCCTGAAGACCTCGATGCCCAACCAGCTGTCACTGTGAAAGACTAGTAAGACACATACATTTGTTTTTCTGTCCTTGTTGAGACCAGAAAGATGTGTCCCTGTTTTCACTTTCCGTAACTCTACCTCAACCTCAATATCCTAACCATTATGCCTAAACTTAACCTAACCCTAACTCTAAACCTAACCTCAATATCCTAATCATTATGCCTAAACATAACCTTACACTTCATCCCTAAGGCCTACACCTAACTTCAACCATAGCCCTGATTTCCCCATAGCCTTAAAACCTAATCTGGAAATAGCCTCTTTTTTTGCAACAAAAGAGGCTATTTGTATTGTACCGGTTCTGTTTAAATGACAATAAAGTTGTATCTAAACTAGTGAATTTTTTTTGGGGACTGGCTAAAACACCTTGTGGGGACCAAAGTCCCCAATCACCCTAGAACATGTGTTAGCTCTGCTAACACCAACTGTGTGTTTTGTCTGTAGCTACAGTGGGTTGGGATGCTGTGGATGCATCTACATGTTGACTGTGCGTCTGTTGAATGAGAACAAGGAAGTTCTTCTGGAATTTAAACCAGAACCAGTCACCCTCAACCCAGATCAGGATGATATGTCCTGGAGACAGGTAATGTTGGAAATGTCTCAATCTCATTTAATCATGTCTCGTCTGTTTCTTGTCACATTTATTCATCTTCTCTGTTCGGTTCCAGGTGAGCCACACCTTCTCTGACTACGGTCCTGGCCTGCGCTTCATCTCATTTGAACATGGAGGAAAAGACACCAAGTGGTGGAAAGGCCATTATGGAGTCAGAGTCACTGGGAGCTCTGTTACTATAGAGACCACGCAAGCTTCTCCAGCCAGGAATCTCCTGAAGAACCCAGCTGGAAACGGTATAGGAGAATAATTTACTTCTAGATGTTTAGTCTGCTTGCACCACTAATCACTTTCCACGTAATCTCACTGGCAAGTCTCTGTGTTTGGTGACTACATTGCTGGATGGCTTTTGTCTGTACATTACTTTGTAGAACAGATGTTTATACAGAGGGGTATTCCAGAAAACAGGCTTTGTCACTTAGGAAGCTTTTTCCACAGTGTTGTAGTGATTTTAGCCCATTCTTCTTGGCAGATTTACTTGAGTTTCTTCAGGTTGGTTGCACATCACTACCAGACAGAGACATTCAAATGGTGCCACAGATTCTTGAGCCACTCCAATGTTGCTATGGCCTTGTGATCACCACAGCCAGTTCAGATAGGAAACCAGATTAGGAGTTTATGTAGGGTATATTGTGTCACTCTGGTGATTTATGACCCTGGTGGGCGGGGCTTCCAGATTGATTTGACAGGTGGGCAGGACATCCGGTTTGCTGGGTGGGACTTCCGGTATGACGTATGCATGTCCGGTGACTTTGTAATTTATGATTGCATTGATGCGTCCGTTTGATGTTTTACAATGACTGATAAGCACCCCCGGACCAGTGTTATAACAGGTGGGATATGTTTGATGTTTAACAATGGTGTCTTAGGGTTCCGGAATGTGAAATTCCCAGCCAAGATATAAGTGTTATATCAGTGGCAAGATGTTGGGTGTTTAACAAAGGGGCCCCAGGGTTCAGCAATTCTATAAACCACCTGGCATTTTATGTTCTCACAAGTGCTACAACAGATGTCCTACAACTAGTAGGTGTTAACCTTTCATGTTTTATAATGTGCGTGTAAGCATGGTGTTTGTCCACAATAATTACATGTGCGAAACATGCTTTTTTTGTGTACGATATAAAGAAGGGCGTCGGGACTTATGATTTTGGAGAGTTTCAGCCCATTTTTCATTTTAACAAGAGATGGGCCTTAAGATCAGATCTGTCCATAGTAACGGTCCCTAAATAACCACTAACACAAACTGTAGTATATGCAGGTTGAAAAACATCCCGTGTTTCACAGTTTGTAGTCCACAGTAAACAAACATCGCATGAGTAATGCTATTATTTTGAAGGAACAATTAATTCCAGGGCCGACCACACATTATGACTAGGTTGACTGTGTCGTGGTTGGGTTTAAAATATTGTTAAAAATAAAAACAATGATTTGGTACATGTGTATGTACAGTATGAGAAATTGTGATTTTGTCATAAAAATTTTTGTTTTAAGTCAGCATTAACTTTTAAGTTGTATTTAATGGCAAAACGTTACAAAGTTACCCGGAAGGTAGCTTATACATTTGCATGAACAACGGTGAATCGTTGACAGGTCAAGATACGTTATTTCAGGTAATCATAACTTTTGTAAAGGCGTCTTATGAAATTGTACCACGGGGATCAATGCGAGATTGTTTTCTTCACATTGGTAGAAATGTTTAACAGGCAACGATGGTTACAAACTGTTGTATTTGCGAGTTTGAGAATACCTGTCTGTGTTAGTGTGGGCGGATGCTGGGACTTCCGTGTAAGATGTGCTGCATTCTCATAATGACTTGAACCAACTCGTGAAACCTGATTGCTGTATTATGGACTTGTGTTTGTTAAATGTTGAAGAGATTAATGGCGATATGGTGACAATAGCCAGCGTTTATATGTAAGCGGATGAGTTTTGCCATTAATAGATAAAATTAAATGACGTGCCAAGTTATACAAACCTTGCATCTGAGGATTATTGTGTGCATCGCTGTGTAACAAAGTAATGGCCGGTTCATTTGTATTTTGGTGTGTGGTCTGTTGATTTTGTGTAGATGTTGTTGGTTGTTCCGTGTCTGGTTTGTTGTTAGCATTATCTTTCGCCATTTCTCTAGCTTAACGTGTAAATAACGATCCACTCACAGGTTCAAATATTCTAACTCAAACATACATTCACATACATCACAGTTTTGATGAGTTGAGAGTAAAATATGTATTACCTTCAGCTTTCAAGCAAGAATATACCATATGTTGTCATAGCACACTTTTTGTAGACGCAATTGAATTTTAATATCATTATAAAAAATAATATTTTGCAAAAACAAAAAAATATACAAAATCTTGATTGATACATTGAAAAGTGTGAATAGTTGTTCATCTACACCTGATCAAGAACCCATACTTTTCGTTGTCCTAAATTAGTTGGTTTTGACAGGCAAATATGAATGTCCACTGAATGTCCATTATAAAACTAACTTTAACTCGCTTATGTAGCGTCGACTAGCGATTTGTGTAGCGGAAGGCTGAGCTTGGGTGAGCTGAGTTTACTATTTCAACTACATCGATATTACCCTTGCATATAACCAATCACAGTGGTTGCTGTTATGTTTTGCTGGGATCAACTTACCTGTTGGGAACTTGCCTGTTGGACAACCAAAGTTGATCCCAAATCATGCTCAATTATTCCCAGGCAAACGATTGTTTAATCTGAATGAACACGTAGCTGCCACTTCATAGCTATAATATTAACAACAAATGATTAAGGAGGGCACTTAAAGGCAATAGGGCAGCGGGGCGTAATTGGGATTCACAAGAGGACACTTTAATTCCGTTAATAAACGCTATGTAGCTCACATTGTATTTGTATATGGGAGGTGTAAATAGGGGTTTAATAGTGGTCATTTATATAAGCAAAGAAACATTTTCTTTTGTCGACTATAGTTTATAGTAAATTAACATCTAAATACATGTTCTGTTTCTAAACGTGATTTTCTGAATAAGTTCAAAAGCACATTGAGATTTCAAATTGCTGTTTTCTTTTTGAGGAGGTACAGTGAGGGAAAAAATATTCGATCCCCTGCTGATTTTGTACATTTGCCCACTGACAAAGAAATGATCAGTCCTTAATGGTAGGTTTATTTGAACAGTGAGAGACAGAATAACAACAAAAAAATCCAGAAAAACTTATGTCAAAAATATTATAAATTGATTTGCATTTTAATGAATGAGATAAGTATTCGACCCCAAATACTTTTTTTCCCTCACTGTATGTTTATCAGTGTACAATCCTACAGCTGTTATTTTTGTTCCTCATTGTTCACCACAATGGATCTATCTAGTACTGAATTCTGCACATATAGGCTGTATAATAAGCCTGGCCTGAAAATGTGGAGACTGAAAGGACTTATCTTGTAACTAAGTAAATTAATGCCTTACATTCGACAGCAAGTAACTATGTAATGTAACTATTTACTTTATGGGAACTGTAACTAGTAACTGTAATTAGTTACTTTGAAAAGTAACGTTCCCCAACATTGCTCACATGACCGGGCTAATGTTTTACAATTAATTTTAATCACTCTTTCTTACAGCCGATGCGGGGGCCCACACAATGGCAGGACTTGGCCATGCAGGGAAAACAGGAGGAATCATTGGGGTGGAGGGCACGGCCCTTGGTGTTTCGGCAGGGGTCAATGCCGGATTAAAAGGCGGAGTGGGAGTTGGAGCCGATGGGATAATAAATTGTATTGATAACTTTGACAGGCCTGGGAATGCTTTTTCAACAGGAACATATCACGGTACAAATGTTTATGCACATGATGGATCAAGTGGCAAAACAGGGGAACGTGTTCCCAAGGCAGGGGCCTGGGTGGGAGCTGGGGTCGGCCTTGCAAGGGCAGAATTTAGTGTCTTTGACGCGGAGGCCAAAGGTCCTAATGCTTCTGCTGGGGCATCCGCCTCAGTACTTGGAGCTGGGGCAATAGCCAGAGCCGAGGTGGGCAGTGTCTCCGCAACTGCTGGTCCAATCAGAGCAACGTTAGGTCTAGGGGTTGACACCGGTGTGAGTGCTGGTTTGGATGGGGTTGAGGTTAAACTCCTTGGCACTGAGTTTAAACTAGGTCCAAGACCCAGCATTGCAGTTTTAGGATCAAAGGTTGAATGTTCAATCATGTAGGGTTGATGTGTATATAAAGCAGTTATCTAGCACATGACACAGACGTAGACAAACAATTACAGTCCTTTTAATGAACTACGTAAAAAAAAACTAAATGAAAAAATGAATGTACAAGTTCAAGAATTACACGTCAATGTTTGTATTGAAGTGCTGATTGGTCAATAAACGTATTTCACGCATTAAATACTGTTATTTTGAACACATTAAAATTAAATATGCACGTACTCAGTACTGTTCTCCATTAGAATGGGAAATATGTCAGAGACACATGCTAATATGTTTGTATATATATGTTATAGAAATATGTTGAACCAATGTGTTTGTGACCTCTACAGTTGTGTAGGGGAGTAGAGAATTGCTGGTTTAGTATTGGGCTATTTAAAAAGGTATCAAACCTGTATTTTGCCAAGTAGGAAGATTGCAAGATATGTTAAAGGTTTCGTAAGTAAAAGGGGGACAAGACATGGGTGGACAATTGAAGTCAAGAGGTATTTATAAAAAGCAGGTGGGCAACCTGCATTTGGGTGAAACCTTGGGCGGAGATCTTGTGTTAGTTCTGTTTCTATTTGCAAATATGATATAATAAACTGTAATTGTGTTTAAGAGCATTTTGATCTCTGTATTACCTTCCTTAAGAGTTGTATTCGAAGGAATTGCCATTACAATAGTTGTGCTAGATGAGTTTTAAGCACTTTGTTGTTTTCTATATGCAGTAGAACGTGTTATCTAAAAGAAGGATGATATTTTGTTTCTGACAGTTTTTTGTATGTACACCTCCCTCTACAGGAGGGTGTTATATTGAATGGTCTGCTACAACAGTTATTCCACCATGATATGATTCATTGTAATGTCAAGTCCAATGACCATGTTATGTGACCTAAAAGGCTACTATGATTGACAGCTTCCTGTTGGAAAAGATTCAACTTGATTATATAAAGGTTAAAACACTTTTCACTGTAGAAATATTAACAGATTATTACAGCCTGACATTTGTTTAAGCAAATATATATTCCAGCTTGTTGGTCATTTCCTCTCTTGTAGCCAAGGGAATTTAAGTCTTGATCTCAAGAGCTCAAATTCTGTTTCAGTCTACACATCAGTTGTATTCCTCCTCAGAACGTAAAATGCAACAAACCCCAAACTGTTCAGCATCTGAAATCCTATATTGAGTAACTGGGGGTTTACGGAAGAGTTGAACAAGTCGAGGAAGAGGTGGACAGGGATGGAGCGGGGACCAGACAAGAGACCAGTCATGTCACAATCACCGGGGTACATTCGGTTTTGTGTTTGATATTCAGAGTTTGCTTGTTAATAGAGCTCCCCAAAAATGTCCTACAAAGACGACAGAGATATATATAGAATCAGGTCAAGGTAGAGAGCAAGGTACACCCTTTGGTTTGTCGGTTTCGTTCCATTTTCAAAAAACTATTTTACGTAACTTTCAATGGAGGAATCTTACATGGATGAATCTAAGGGACCGTCTTAAAATGTCCATTCAGGAGAAATCATTGTTTATACATTTTGTTTCTTCGTGCCAACTTCCATTTTTTTCGCCACATTTACAGTTAAAAAAAGGTGTTATTATTTCTTTATAAATAATTCAATTAGGCTAAGCCTAAATCATTTTACAGATGATGACATTATCCAAGTGACATATTAGTTCTAAATCATTTATACTTTGGTCACTGACCTTCCTTGTCCCAATTCCCAGCTTATAATTGCTGTTTTTCCTTCTACTTCAATTTCTCATTCTAAACTGCATTTTTCTTATAGCTCAAAACCCATATTAGCTAGAGATGTACAGAAAAGTTTATGTTCTTTACCTGTCCTTACAAAGGTACACCTCTCATTTTCCCCACTATTTATCTTCATTTTCGTAAATGTTTTTACCTAATTACAACTATTAAATATAGATGCATTTTACAATAAGTTCCTATCCTGGTGACATGTACCTCTAAAAACAATTATATATCCATCTATGGAATACCATTTTAATAGCTCATTATCCATATGAGATGGAGATCTACAAACAAGTGTGGTGTGTTTCTGTACCTATCCTCTCAAAGGTACACCTCTTTTTAAAGTCAATTCTCTGTATTTTATATAAAAATATATGTATCAATACAACTCTATTACCAAACATAGATTAACTTTTTTAATAAGTTCTTATCTGGAAGACATGTACCTCTGAAACCAAATTTATTTTGGTCACTGAGCTTCCTTCTCCAGAGTACAGTCTCTGGGTTTGAAATTTTCAATTTCATTAATTTTAGAAGCTTTTGTCCTTCTCTACCACTATTTTTAATAACTTACTAACCATATGAGCTACTTTTCTACAAACACATGTGGTGTGTTCCCTTACTTTAAAAGGTACACCTATTATTTTTTTCCAAACTCGTTATCTGTATTTTATTTTAGAAATATTTGTATTATTACAACTCTATTACCTAAGTAACATCCAGATGACAAGTACCTTTAAAACCACTTGCATTTTGTTCAGTGACCTTCCTTGTCAAGAGTACACCCCTTATATTTTCCATTTTCAATTTAAGTGAATTTACAGGGATTTATCTTTCCAAACTACTCTTTTTTCATTGCTCACTATCCATAAGAGTTAGAGATCTACAAACATGTTGTTACGCATGCAGATACCCCTGTATGTGTATTCGTGTTTTTCCCCTCCTTCTGCCCTAAACTCAGGTGTCCCTTATGTTCCTGATTGTTGTCCTTGGTGTGTTGTCCTTGGTGTGTCACCTGGCAGACATTAGTTCATCTTCTGACTGCTGAGGACCAATCAGTGGACACTCCTGCTGATTGTACCACCTGTTCCTTTTATTCATTATCCAATCACATCACACATCCCCTGCTTTAAGAACCCAGTCAGTTGTTTCCCCCTAGAGAATCCTTTTGTTTTTTTTGCACACGCAGACACCAACTTGTGATACATACTCTTTTGATAGACAGACACTTGTTCATTCATACACCACATAGTTTTAGTGCATACATCTCACAGTGTCCTGTTCATGTGAGTACTGTATGTATGGCTGTGGTGTTTTGTTTGGTGTTGTCTAGTCCATTGTTTGCAGTTTAGTCCCTGTTTAACCTGTGTGTTTTGTTTGAACCTGTGAAAAGGGGATTTTTAGCAAGTTGCCCTTGGGCATACACAACCTGTAGGAAAACCTTGTCTAAAAACACTAGTTAGAACTGACCACCCACTGTATTTGTATATATTTTAGTAGTGAGCTAAATGGTTCTTGAGACAGGCAAGTTCAGTTTAGGGGTTTCTGACTTTATCATATCATTCCTTGGGTCCAGCTCAGCCCCTTTCCCCAAAACATTTACCATGTGTTTATAATAAACATTTTATGTTCGACGGTAGCTTTAGTTGTCTTTTGAACTCACTGTTCCTTTACACTTTTACCCTTTGAGATTTGTTACGGGTCTCTTTATCATCCCCCCTAGACTTCTAGAGCCACAGATTCGTAACACGTGTAACGTAGGTGAACGTAACATTTGTATGTGTAATGTAGGTGAGCGTAACATTTGGATGTGCGATGTAGGGGATTTTAACGGTCGCATGTGTAATGTTAGTGAATGTAACGGTAGGGTCAGATTTAGATCCTTGGTCATGGCCACAGTACTCAAATCAAGTGATTGACAAGGGGAAGACTGACGATTGACCAGGGGAGGGCTGAAGCTTAAACGGGTGATGTTTGACAAGGGGAGCGCGGATACTTGACCGAGGGAGGGGTGACGTTTGACTTGGGGAGGGGTGATGACTGAGGAGGAGGAAGAACGGAGTTTCTGGGGAGGAATGATAATGTTCCTAATATGGATGCTGTACACTTGTATCTCGTAGCGTTGACTATCTGGTCCGCTCCTCTCCACCCACGAGACTTGACTCTGGCTTTTTATCCTGTCTCGGAGTCCCAAGAGCGCTCATCAGCAGGAGCAGGTGCAATCAATTAGTCTCTCTTCCCCCATTCATTACAATACGAACCCATGTTATCGGCAACGTCCCCTATCATCGACCACCATACTAATCTGTTCAATATTGTTTCATTTCCTTTTTATTTGTTTTACAAATGATTGATCACAATCTTCTCTTTAGTGTTTACTAGAAAGGTTTAGCTATGTTTCATTCCTTCTGGTGATGAAGAAAAAAAGACTGATCGCTTTGATAATTGGTGATGATGTCTGGTCTGTCGTGCAAGTCGAATTTCATGATTTGTAACTTCTAAAACAATTTCTATATCTCTATAAAAAATGGTGATAGGCTAACTGAAAGGGTATATTTAATAGCAAAACGTACCGTTGTTTTCCAGTTCATTTACATTTTTACCTTGAGAGGATTTAGTTCTCCAACCGCTAGAAACGACAGATAATACGGGGATGTTAGCTACATTTGTGAGTTGCTTACAGGTTTGTGAGTTGGTCCACATATGTGAGGTCCGCTACTTGTTTGTGAATAGCGTTGCATATTTACTAATATTCTGTCAGCAGCACTAACGATTACGTCGTAATCGTATTGCTGTAACGGGAGTGGTAGTGGAGGAACCAGGCGCAGGCGGATCTCACTCGATGCAGGGGTTTTTAATGAAAACACAAACACCGAGCATACAAAAACAAACGTAATGAAAATAAAATGGCTGATATTTGAACAGCAAAACGAAACCACTCACCGGTTACATGTAACATGCAGACAGCAACAACAATGATCGACAAATGTGGGGAGCAGAGGGGAAACATTTAAACACATACTATTGAGATGATTGGGACCTGGTGTGAATAGTTGAAGACATGTGACACGAAACAAGTCCGGGATGTGTTTGTAGAGTGATGGGAACTGGAGGTGTACGGGACGGTGGCGCTGATCCACACCGTACCGTGACAATTGCATAGTGTATACTTTGTTCTAAAGATGAAGTGTAACGATAGGGCATTGTTAACAAGTTTTCTAATGAATGCAAAGAACATATAATAGAAGAATTATATAGGGTTTAAAAAAAATAATCCAAACTGTCACCCTAGGTCACTGTAGCAAGCAGGTCCTGGGCCTAAAACAGGCAAGCAGTAACATAGAAAACAGAGTTACAAAAGAAGTCAAGTTTATTATTTGGTTCAATAAATAGCGATTATCTGGTTTAATAAACAGAGATTTTAAATACATGTATATGGACAAGTTGGCTTCAAGTGTCTCAAATGAAAAAAATAAAATAAAACTATACAAAAACACACTTCACACTATCTCCCGACCCACAACATAATCAATTTCCCTACAGAAACAGTGGCAAACATTCATACAGCCACATACAAACAAAAACACATTAATATCGCTCTGCCTACCTCCAGCATACTACAATACCAACAGAGACACCAGACAAAAATACCAACTCACCCCCGTATACAGTCAGCGCCACGCAACTGACATTTTCGCCACCTCAACAATTCGACAGGAACACCAGCTTGGGAACTCGGACCTGGTCCTACCCAGCCCGTTTGCTTAGCCTTTCTCAAACACACTCCTGTCTAAACTGAAACCATCCGCCTATATTGCATTGAAATGTTTTTCCCGCGACCGAAACGGAAGCGGCTAAATCACCTGACCCGTGCCACCCCCAAACTGTTCCCACCAATACCGTATCCCCTATATCGGTTCCACCCACTTGACTACATTCACCCCCCCAGATTTGGATAAGTGACCCACTGCCTGGACCTACAGCTGAGTACACCCTACCCTTACACCAAACCCTACCAATGCCCTCCTGACGAATCAGTCCGAGGAAAGTGGACCGCCTCTACCTCCACAACCTCAACCCTACCCCCTTGGCCAGTCATAGCTAATCGTGGCAGGCAAAATGGGTTGGAGTTGAATCCAGCAGTTCTTCATTCCGACCTCTGCAGCGCCACGGGTGAAGGCTCACACCCATTTTCGATCTCATTCTCCTCTTCGGTCTCCAATAGCCCCTCTGGTTCCACCTGGGTAGGATCACTGGCTACGGCGCCTTCAACTTCCATTGGTTCGGTCCTAGTCTCTGGGTTTGCCTCCCTGACCCATACCACTCTCATCTACTCCTCATAACTGTCGCTTTCGGGACCTGGTAGCTCCTTGCCAGAGCAGGTTTGTAGCCCAGGGCTACAGGGCCGCAACTCTGTACGATGAACATTCTTAGGAGACTTAGATGCATCCAGCGGTGCCACAGTGTAAACAGGCTTACTCAGGCCCAGTCTTGCAACCACCTGATAAGGCGTGGGAAGCCACAGGTCTTGGATCTTGTGGCGCCCTGTGAATTGTCTATTCCGCAGATAGACCAGCTGCCCTGGCTGAAGAACACTCTTCTTCACCGGTGGTCCCACATTCCTGCGGCGGATCTCTGCTACCTGCCCTTCCAGCATCCTCATACGCCACTTGGAGCCTCCTCTGGTGGCCCTGGATGTCACACCCCCCTGAGCATTCTGTCACACCCCCCTGAGCATCTTCTTTCTCCTCTCTTCCCAGCTGCACATCCAGCGGCACACATTGCGCTGGCGATACAAATGAATAACGTAACTATTTCTGTTTTTTTCAAATTTTTACAAAAAATGCCATGTCCAACATTATTCATACCCCTTGAAATGGTTGCAAATTTTAGAGAAAATGCAAGTTCTATACCATGTACAATGGTCATGTAATTTCCACCATGAGAGAGCATTGTAATCACCTATATATTGAGAACAGATGAACAGCAGTAGTTCTTTAGTCAGTTACTAGTAAACTGCAAGTTATGGCTAAAAACAGAAATTGTTACGTTATTCATTTATTCGTTATTCAGTAAGACAGCACAATGTCTTACTGTGTTTTGTCACTTGTTTATCTAATTTCCTTCCAGGAGAAACCTATTGGTCAAATAAAAATTCACTATAGCTAAAAATTTGGCATGGGTATGAATACTTTTGGGCTTAAATGTATATAAAAAAATATTTTTACAGGACGGTGGCGCATAGCACTGGTTCTCATGACGTGCACAATTTCACTGTGGTTGTAAATATCCATATTTAGCATTTGTCCCAGTGGGCAACGGCCGGCCTGGTCCCAAGATGGTCCGGTCCATCAGAGGTGACTCAAATTGGGACTTTCTGTCAAAATCAAAACACGTCTTCAGAGAGAGTTCAACATGAGCTGATAGTTAAGCTAGGTTAATTTTGTCAGAACAGAAAACAATAGCTAGATAAATGACCGCAAAAAAGGAAAGGCGGTGCTGAAAAAGTTTGAGAAAGCAAAATAAAAGAGCTGTTAACTAAAGCCCATTACCGCCTGTACAATAAAAATAAAGAATACATATTTTTTTTGCTTAAAATACTGTTTCATAATTATGACATAGTATCTCATAATTATGATATATTATCTCATAGTTATGACTTACCACTCGCTCAACAAGTGAAGTGGGTCTTCACTTTAGCTGTAATGAATACATGAACTACTTTGATGAAAAGATCATCACCATTAGAAACCAAATATCTGACTCCTCCTTAAATAGTTATAGTCCCCAAAATCTCAGTTGTCCTGAGAATGTCCTGAACCTCCCTGACCAGGTGTCAATGGGGACACTTGAATTCTTTGATCCCG
>JACXGI010013557.1:0-20652 GCA_016801175.1 Esox masquinongy | reverse complement strand
GTATACTAATGAATATATATCATCTATCAGTATACTAATGAATATATATCATCTATCAGTATGAATATATATCATCTATCAGTATGAATATACCATCTATCAGTATACTAATGAATATATTTATCATTTATCAGTATACTAATGAATATATATCATCTATCAGTATGAATTTACCATCTATCAGTATACTAATGAATATATATCATCTATCAGTATGAATATACCATCTATCAGTATACTAATGAATATATATCATCTATCAGTATGAATATACCATCTATCAGTATACTAATGAATATATATCATCTATCAGTATGAATATACCATCTATCAGTATACTAATGAATATATATCATCTATCAGTATGAATATATATCATCTATCAGCATATTAATGAATATATATCATCTATCAGTATGAATACACCATCTATCAGTATACTAATGAATATATACCATTTATCAGTATACTAATGAATATATATCATCTATCAGTATGAATATATATCATCTATCAGTATGAATATACCATCTATCAGTATACTAATGAATATATCATCTCAGTATGAATATACCATCTATCAGTATACTAATGAATATATATCATCTATCAGTATGAATATACCATCTATCAGTATACTAATGAATATATATCATCTATCAGTATACTAATGAAAATATAGCATCTATCAGTATGAATATACCATCTATCAGTATCCTAATGAATATATAGCATCTGTCCACACCTGTACTCCTTCATCCCTGTCTTTACCTCAACAGACATATTGATCCAGGCTGCTGATAACTGATGTGCTGTGCATTACCCACGCCCCCCCACTGCCCCTCACCCTTTCTCTCACCCACCTTAAACAGCAGCGTCAGTATATGTCCAAACAGACCAATGGGAGGAACACACACGTCCAAAGAGAGAGAGAGGAAGAACACGCACAGAATTAGTGTCATCCTCTGATCGATACCTAGTCTATGTGATAGATTACCCACGGTGCATTGGGGGGGGTCCAATGAAGGGATGGACATGAAGGTCTTTTGATGTAGAACAGGCGGGGTCAATGAACGTGGAGGGAATGTGCTAAGTGGCTAGGAAAGGAGAGAGAGTAGGAGAAAAGGGCACAACGTTGAGGGCTTCGTGTTGAAATTTGAAAAGATACGTCCATCTCCATGTTTCTCTCACTTCCTTTTCATTTTGAGAAATAAGTACCAGACCACGTTAAACTGCTTCTGACAAACAACAACAGCACGAAACACACAAACACTTGAATGCACATACATACACACAAACACACACACACACACAAATACAGACACGCAAAATACAATAGAATACACAAACACACATCTATTTATATTGCTGGAGTCTGGAGTGCATCCGAGTTAAAACGTTTCTGACGTTAATCTCTCATTTCGAGACTCGCCGTGATCGAACACACTAAAACACACCCACATGTTGATCAGACGCTTCCCTGGAGCTTACCACATGACCACCCTGCCTGACACTCCCCCACAAGGCCGGAGACACCTCAAACGTGTGTGTGTGTGTGCGTGATTGCACTGAAGTAAACGGCGCTAGTCGTCTGGACAACACGGAGGCAGGACCGGTATTGGGTCGTTACGGTTCTGTCTCACAGGAAGGCGGCGTCAGGGCCGCTAGATTTAGCGCCCGAATTTGTCGATTCCACTCCTGCCCAGGTAGGACCATCTCACAGCGGAGTGGGGGGCATGTAGGACCAGGGCCCTACTGGAGAAGGAAAAAACATGCCTTAAATAGCCCACCTTCACAACGCAAAAGACCAACACCGCCGACACCGACGATATCGCCATATGGCAAATACTCGAGGGACGGCAAACGTTCCCAGATCGCGATCACCACTTGGAACAAGGAATGAAATGTACTCCCTGGTCTTGGCATGGCTCTCAGAGTACATCAGTGCGGCAATTCTCCGGGGAACCTCCTCCCTCCACACCCAGGGGACGTAGGTTGGATCCCATGCCCAGGATGGAGTCGCCTGTCGGGGCATGGGTTGCGGGCGGATGGGGGGCTTAGCAGGTGCTCCATCCATCCCTCCATCAAAGGTCCCTCACTCTGCCCCGCTCTCTTCCATGCTCACTTCATCACTCTCTTATTCCATTCTCACTTTTAGAAACTGAACACACACACACCCACACACACACCCACACACGCTTTATATTTGGCATCCATCTGGTTTAAACCTCATTTACATACAGTGTGTGTCTGGCCTATTGTCAAGCCCCGTTCCACTAGCTGCACTTGCATACTCATTTGCATGGACTGTTTGTTGTTTGCTGATTTGTCGATTCCCTCTAGCTCTTTAATCATTGGACTGGCTGACCTCTGCCTAATGGAGTTGGCACGCCCAATGATACGCTCCGTTTCTCTAAATACCACCCCCCCCGGCCAATCGGTTCGCTCGTTGTTAATAGGCTGCCAGTAACGAATAGCTCGAGTGCTGGAAAATGAAGTGTCATGGTCATTTCTGCCCCCCCCCCCCCCCACTGTTGTTATATATTACCAGTCGGAAGAAGTCGCCACAAGACACTGACTTAATGTTCCCATTACGGTTGAGGTGAAGAGACAGGGAGGGTCAGCTGATCCTGGATCTGTGCCTGGGCAATGTCTAGCCAAAAGATGACATACAACCAGCGGTTTCTTCCAGTGTAGGACGCACCGTATTATATAGGGAGCACATAAACTATGTCTTGATCAGATATGGCTAGCTACAATACCCTGTAAATACAGATTATAAAAGTCAGAGCAACATGAAAATAAAAAATCTTCTACTGACAACACAATGCCGTTCGAAACATTCAATTTCTCCTCACTCTCTTTCCCGGTGCGGGCTATAATTCACACACACACACACACACACACACACACACACACACACACACACACACACACACACACACACACACATACTATTTTAGAGCAAAACATTCTTTTCTACCAGCTAGACTTTTAATGGTGTTTTGGCGTAACGAATACCTTTCCGACTTTTCATGAAAACGTATAAACTCGCTTCGATGAGTTTGGGGATTGCCTGAGAGGTGGAGGTGTGAGCAGATTGGATGTGCTATCGTTCTGTTATAATCCTTTCAGACCTTTCCACTCTTTACCTCCCTCCTTCCCTCTCTCACATTATTTCTGTTTCTTTCTTGCTTTCTCCATCACTCTCTATTATTAAACGCAATCAAACAAACACAGTTCCTCTCACCGGGATGTGATGCGAGTCAACGCGTGCAAGGACGCATTCACTCACCTGGTGACCTCATCTTAGCAGGCTATCGACCCGCCAGAGGGAGTCAGCAGAGGGAGTCAGCAGAGGGAGTCGACAGAGGGAGTCGACAGAGGGAGTCGTCAGAGGGAGTCGACAAAGGGAGTCGACAGAGAGAGTCGTCAGAGGGAGTCACCAGAGGGAGTCGACAGAGGGAGTCACCAGAGGGAGTCATCAGAGGGAGTCACCAGAGGGAGTCGTCAGAGGGAGTCGACAGAGAGAGTCATCAGAGGGAGTTGACAGAGGGAGTCGACAGAAGCTGAGGCTTGAACCAAGAGTCTGGTGGTTCGATTGGTGCAACAACAGACCGCCGCTCCATCCGGGAGCACGGTTCACATCATTCATATATAATCAATGACAATCCTAACGGTTAGAATCTGACGGCGTATTCTTCATCAAGACCCTAATAGCCCAACCGTTAGTGCTTCTACACGTCTGGATTAACGAATTGACCAAGTCTGACTCAAGCTCCTGGCGAACACCGCCGAGAATCAATTAAGAGTGCATAGAGATGAACAGAGACGCGTAGAGACACTGGGGCAGGACATGGAGGACACGTCTGATAAATGGACACCACTGCCGAAGCCATAGCCTAACTAAAGTATAGACGGGCATGTCATAGACATTTCCTTCTTTAAAAAAAACGGCCACACAAGCACACACACTCACTAAAACACACACACACGCACACACACTCACTAAAACACACACACACGCACACACACTCACTAAAACACACACACACGCACACACACTCACTAAAACACACACACACGCACACACATCAAATACAGCATACACAGTATGCTAATTCCATGCTAGCTGTGGGATTATTCCAGAAAGTCTCGTTCTTCTGCCAGCTAGCCTGGGGAAAGTGGGGTGAGTAGGCAGCAAAAGACAGGCCCACCCATAAACTGCGTGTGTCTGTGTGTTTGTGTGTGTGTCTGTGTGGGTGTGTCTGTGGGCGTGCGTAGGCTGGCCCACCCACAGGTCAGAGCAGGTGTGTAGTGCACGCCACATTAGCCCCCAGGGATGTATGTCGGCGACACCTTCCATTATCACCTCGATGTGTGAGTGTGTGAGTTCACGTGTGTGTGAGTGTGTGTGTTTGCGCGTGTGTCCAAATCACAGGAACTCCAGCTCCTCCTATGTCCCCACCAATCCCTAGAAAGGTACATCTGAAGGACCCGTCTTCGGAGCGTTTGATTTCCGAGTTTGTTTCTGAGGTTAGACACCGTGGATGTTTCATCTCTCTCGACAATTACAATAACACTTTAACTTCGTCTTCATCACTCCCTCACTCCCCCTCACTTTCTGTCTCCATCCCCCTCGGCACTTCCTCTGTTCTTAATCATTCTTTCTTTATCATCACTTTCCTTCTCCATCTTCTCTATTTTGAAGAAGCTCTCACCAACTTCACCATTCAAAATATTGTACCTGATTCTTTCACAGCCTTTGTTCCTTTCTGTTTTTCAGTAGTGTTACAATGTTGGTCTCTCTTTTAGTTAAGTTCAACAACTCTCTTTTTAAGTAGCATTGGATAAGTCTCTCTCTTTTAGCAGCACTGAATATGTCACTGTCTCTTATTAGTGTTGATAAGTGTATCTCCCTCTCTCAGTAGCATTAAATAACTATTTTGCATTTCAGTAGCGTTTAATAAGTGTTTTGACTTAGTAATGTTAATTAAGTAGTTCTCTTTTTGTCGAACTGAAAAAGTGTCTCTCTTTTAGTCACATTGAATATGTCTCTTTCTCCCAGTACCACTGAATAACTCTCGGCTGTTAGTAGCATTAAATGCTGTCCGTGTTGTGGTCCTTGGAGCCCTTGAGAGGAAACAGAGAGACAGAGAAAGAGATGGAGGGAGAGATGGGGAAGAGGTGAAGAGAGATTCAACGGCTTCCACAGAGTTCATTAGATCTGTGCGGATCCCGACAAGACATAACTCCCCGCCCGTGCACATCGACAAAAGCAAACTCTAGTTGCGTATGCATGTGGGTTTCCGCTTATGTGAGTTAACGTATGTGAAGCTTGCGTGTGTATGTGTGTGTGTCAGTGCATTCGTCAGTGAAACTGTCAGTGTGGCTTCTAGGGTTGTTGAAGAGGGCTGGAGGCCTGCGCGGTCGGTTATAATTTCTTTTTTCCATTATCACTGCATGCCTAATCAAGCTCTACACAGAGATGTTCAGCCCCACTCCATCATTCATGAGACGCTGTAACTGTGACGAGTTCCACAGTGTTGCTGTGGGGCTGGTTTGGAACCTCAGAGGCAGGGATACAGGTAAACACAAACACAAAGTTTTCTAAGTGGTCTTTGTTAATTTATACAAAAATTCTATTAAAGAAACCACTTGCTATGCTGTTAATTCATGAATATATGCGTTTTAGTTTGCTTAATTTATGAACGTATGTGTTTTTCGGGTTTGACCCAGTTTAGGTCAGTCCCCTATGGCGCATGTTAATTTGCCTCTCGTTGTCACAGAAATGTGGCTTATGCCGCTAATTGTTACCACGGTGACTCATTTGTTGTGTTTTGCGAAAGGTCTTGTGTTCTGGTTGAGCATACTGTAATTACGCTCGGGTGTGCACACATACACACCCCAAAACACACAAAGTGCAGGGTTAATTTCCTCATTCGTCATCATGATCAAAGCAGACCTACTTGTCGGACGTTTTTCTTTGATCGCTGAGGGGTCAACGGGAAGAGGAAAAAGACAGATGTTAGCGTACAAGGTTCCATGGCGATTAGTCCAGCGGCTAAGCCTCACTTTAGCGGACGATGTTTGTTGATTAATCGTCTGGCGGTGGATGAGCCTGAAATTTGTGTTGAATTGTGGACTTAGTGATGAAGGACAATGTTTTTTGTCTGTCCACTAGGTCCATATGGATATGAGTCAAATGTCCATATATCTTAATCTAAAGGTAGTAAACCTTCAAAAGCATCTCAAAAACCTGTAAAACAGACCCAGAATGTAACATTTAAACAGTACGAATATGAGCAATTCTCTCAAATCTGCTGACTGCAGTTATATATAATTTCAAGAAATGTGACAGGAAACCTGCCCGGCAGATATCACTGGGTAAAATTCTATGACGACGCATTTTGTCCAGCAGAGAGATAACCCATTTAACTAAATGCCTTTGTGAAAACCTTTACAAAAAGGGAAAAAAGCTCTCTAGCTACAGTGTCATTACAGATTTAGTCTATTATACTGTATGAAGGACACATTTATCAGAGTGGCTTTCCTTGTCCCTGTACTTCTTCACGACCACGGAACCTGAAGGTTCTATGTGGATGTATACATATGTAGACTATATGTAGACTATATGTAGATGATACATAGACTATTTGTAGACTATAGTAGACGATACGTTGACTATATGTAGACTACCCGTCGTCACGGCTGAGGTTGTGGTAGGACACAGGCGCAGAGTCGAAATAATGGGTGTAATCCATGTTTAATCAAAAAGGGAAGACAAAAAACCAAAACAAAAGCAGCAACCAGTGACGTGGCGTATCCAATGGAAAGACAAAACCAAAATGAACCACACCGGGTGTGGCCACACAGAAAACATAAATAGGGTCCCCAATTGGAGGCAACGATCTACACCTGCCTCCAACTGGGGAGACCAAAAGGATCGGAGGTGGCTAGAGGTACCACCTTCCGTCCTGTCCTGACTATGGCCCTAGCCCAGTGCAGAGATGGCTAAGGGCATAGCCAGGACGTGACACCCGTAGATTATATGTAGACTATATGTAGACGATACATAGACTATATGCAGACTATGTGTAGATTATATGCAGACTATAAGTAGACTTAATGTAGACGATACATAGACTATTTGTAGACTATATATAGACGATACGTTGACTATATGTAGACTACATGTAGACTATATGTAGACTATACGTAGACTATATGTAGACGATACTCAGACTATATGCAGACTATGCGTAGATCATATGCAGACTATAAGTAGAATAAATGTAGACTAAATGCAGACTATATGTAGATTATACGCAGACTACATGTAGAATATACAGAGACTATACGTAGGTTGTACACAGACAATATATAGACTATACCTAGATTTTATCTGCAGTCCTCACACCACTGGGGTAGTCTAGGAGAACTCTACACACTTTGATACATTGTACAACAAACCTTTCAGTTTTAACTTGGATCTGGAGCCTATACTATGGCAAACAAGTTACAAATAGACAGCCTAATTAGACAGAGAGACAAAACAAAACCAAGACAGACAGCATAGCAAGTGGTCTTCTTCCGTCATTAAGTCCAACGTGGACTAAGAAGGTAGACAGACCGGGCAATGCAGAGTCAACCCTTCCATTGTGAAACACAGTTGCCGACGGCTACACTGTGGTCGCCCCGAGATGGAACAGCAATGCACTCTCCTTCTGGCAGGCAAGCAGACAAACGTGTGTTCTTTTTTTTTCCCCAACAACTCTGTACAGCAGGCTGTGATCCGGCAGCCTAACTACAGCACAAAGATGACCTCAAACACTGAGTCACATGGGCGGTTAAACCAGAGACAAAAAAATGATACAAATTTTAATAAATAGCAAATAACATCAATACAGAACAAAGTAAAAATAATTCCTCGTGCTGTCTAAATGGTAATAGTTATCTTGTAAGATCAGTAGAAGAAAGGTGAAGAAACTGGGAAAGTTAAAGACAGAAAATGCAGAGGAAGACCCAAAGGGCTGTCTGCATATGACAGTACTTAACGGTCACTTTGTTGAGGCACAGAAGGAAATCAGCTGACGCACTTGCTCAGCGTCTGGCAGAGTCATCTGGCACGCTTCGACTGTGAGAGGAAGTCTCACAAGAAACAACCTTGTAGGGAGACTATATTATTATGTGGTATGTGTTATACCACAACATAACTGCTCATGCACACACATCCAGGACACATACAGTTGTGCTCATATGTTTGCATGCCTTGGCAGAAATTGTGAAATTTTGGCATTGATTTTGAAAATATGACTGATCATGCAAAAAAACTGTCTTCTATTTAAGGATAGTGATCATATGAAGCCATTCATTATCCCTTAGTTGTTTGGTTCCTTTTTAAATGATAATGATAACAGAAATTACCCAAATTGCCCTGATCAAAAGTTTACATACTCTTGAATGTTTGGCCTTGCTACAGACACACAAGGTGACACACACAGGTGAAAATGGCAATGAAAGGTGAATTTCCCACACCTGTGGCTTTTAAAATTGCAATTACTGTCTGTGTATAAATAGTCAATGAGGTTGTCAGCTCTCACGTGGATGCACTGAGCAGGCTAGATACTGAGCTATAGGGAGCAGAAAATAACTGTCACAACACCTGCGTAACAAGGTAATAGAACTTTATGAAGAAGAATATAAAAAAAAAAAAGAATATAAAAAGATATCCAAAGCCTTCAAATGCCAGTCAGTACTGTTCAATCACTTATTAAGAAGTGAAAAATTCATGGATCTCTTGATACCAAGCCAAGGTCAAGTAGACTAAGAAAGATTTCAGCCAAAACCGCTAGAAGAATTGTTCGGGATATAAAGAAAAACCCACAGGTAACCTCAGGAGAAATACAGGCTGCTCTGGGAAAAAACAGTGTGGTTGTTTCAAGGAGCATAATACAATGATACTTGAACAAAAATTAGCTGCATGGTCGAGTTGACAGAAGCCTTTACTGCGCCAATGCCACAAAAAAGCGCGGTTACAATATGCTCGACAACACCTTGACACGTCTCACAGCTTCTGGCACACGGTAATTTGCAGTGACAAGACCAAAATAGAGCTTTATGGTCACAACCATAAGCGCTATGTTTGGTAGGGGTCAACAAGGCCTGTAGTGAACAGAATACCATCCCCACTGTGAAGCATGGTGGTGGCTCACTGATGTTTTGGGGGTGTGTGAGCTCTAAAGGCACAGGGAATCTGGTGAAAATTGATGGCAAGATGAATGCAGCATGTTATCAGAAAATACTGGCTGACAATTTGCATTCTTCCGTACGAAAGCTGCACATGGGACGCTCTCGGACTTTCCAGCACGACAATGACCCTAAGCACAAGGCCAAGTTGACCCTCCAGTGTTTACAGCAGAAAAAGGTGAAGGTTCTGGAGTGGCCATCACAGTCTCCTGACCTTAATATCATTGAGCCACTCTGGGGATATCTCAAATGTGCAGTTCATGCAAGACAACCAAAGACTTTGCATGACCTGGAGGTATTTTGCCAAGATGAATAGGCAGCTATACCACCTGCAAGAATTCAGGGCCTCATAGACAACTATTACAAAAGACTGCACACTGTCATTGATGCTAAACGGGGCAATACACAGTATTAAGAACTAAGGGTATGCAGACTTTTGAACAGGGGTCAGTTTATTTTTTTCTTTGTTGTCATGTTTTGTTTTATGACTGTGCGATTCTGTTACGACCTACAGTTGAATGTGAATCCCATAAGAAGTAAAAGGCATGTGTTTTGCCTGCTCACTCATGTTTTCTTTACAAATGGTACATATGTTATCAATTCCCCAAGGGTATGCAAACTTTTGAGCACAACTGTACATGAACACACACACATGACACAGACAAAGACATGAACACACACACGACACAGACACGCTCTCTCCACAGGCCCCTTAGCTGCTAATGAACTGGTCTCTAATCTTCAGGCATCCACAGTTTCAAGAAGCTTGATAATCACATAGCTATGAATGTTTGCATCACACGCTAATCATAGTAGCGTTAGCATTGTAAATTATGACGATTCCCTACAACCTCTAAACTTAACCCATGTTTTTAAATGTGACACTTTTGTCCTCATAGGCCCTCAGAGTCCCCACATGGTCAAACTGTCCTCGTTTTAGTATCCTTCTATGATTTTTAGTTCTGACCAGGACAGTAAAAGCCGTACACACACACACACACACACACACACACACACAGACACACACAGGTCTGTGCTACAGTGGTGAGGGTCCAACCATCCAACTCTACCTCCCTTTCTTTCTCTGCCCCGGCGCCCAACCATCACCAAGGCCTCTGTCTTTGTTAATCCCTTCAGCTTTTCATTTCTCTGTTTCCACAATATACTTCACATTTTTATTGTTTTGTTTGCTTACCCCTCTCCCAGATCTATCCAATACTGCAATGGCCACCATTGCAGTATTGGATGTGTCATCTGTCTTGAGGCCAGGCTGGCTGTTTACTATAATATGAGACCTAACACATACACACACACACACACACACACACACACACACGCACAAATGCAGGCGCTCACAAACACATACACACACCTCCGATTTGACACTTGACCCTGTTGGTTATCGTGATGTAATGGATGTCTCTTTTACTTGAAGGTATAAAGAGACCTCAAACAGAAGGGGACATGGTGTTAGCATATTTATTTTGTTGTGTTCAGAGTGAGTGAGTGAATGAGTGTGTGTGTGTGGTGTGTGTGTGTTCATGCGTATGTGTGTGTGTGGTTGTGTGTGTATCCGTGTGTTCCATTTTTGAATTGCAGAGATGGACAACTTTGTTGTAATATTAAAAGAGATAAGAAATGTCAGAAATTCACAGAGTTACAAGCATGATGACTTATGGACTTTCTGAGACAATATTTGTAGGCCTACACGTCAACATCAGTCACCTGGTGACAACTTCCTGCCCCTCCTCTCTCAACTCTCTCACTCCTCTCTTTAACTCTCTCCAACCCTTGTCACTTTCTCGCTCGTTTCCTCAAAACTTCGGAGGGGCCAAATTCAATCCTAACTCCTGTTCTGTATTATGGCCTCTTTACTTCCATCCATGTCTAACTGTCATTCTGATCATTCTCTGTCATGTTCACTTTCTGCTTAAGTCTGCAATATCTCTCTCTCTTTACACATATATACTGTGTGTATATATATATATATATATATATATATATATATATATATATATATACACGTGTGTGTGTGTGTGTGTGTACACATTGTATAACTCTCCCTCTCTGCCCCTTCCCTGATATCCCCTCTCTCTGCCTTCCCCCTCTCCCTTCACAACTCCCCCTTCTCTCCTCTCTGCCTCTTACCCCCTCTCTTGCTCTCATCCCTCTATCCTACTCTCCTGTATTTTATACCCTTCTCCGGTCTAATCCATGCATGCCTGCTTAATCCCTTTATAGATTTTCTCCCCTGTATAGACTAATGAGTTTGTAGCCACACACATATACACACACACACACACACACACACACACACACACACGTAAGAGACACATAAAGACACACACACAGACACACACACGTTAGAAACACAGACACACATGCAGACACAGACACACACACACCTTAGCCATACATAGACACACACAAGGAGCCCCAGGCAGCTACTAGTATGTAACTTGCTAGCTCTCGGCAATGCTATATATCCATGCTTAAGAACATTAATGCCGCTCTAACACAATTTATCTCTCCTTCACTAGTCTTCTCCTCTAGAGCATTAGTCTTCTTCCATCCTACCTCCTCTCTCTTCCACCCCTCATCTCTCTTCCACCCCTCATCTCTCTTCCACCCCTCATCCCTCTTCCACCCCTCATCCCTCTTCCACCCCTCATCCCTCTTCCACCCCTCATCTCTCTTCCATCCCTCATCTCTCTTCCACCTCTCATCTCTCTTCCATCCCTCATCTCTCTTCCACCTCTCATCCCTCTTCCACCTCTCATCCCTCTTCCACCCCCTCATCTCTCTTCCACTCCTCTCATCTCTCTTCCACCCCTCTCATCTCTCTACCACCTCTCATCCCTCTTCCACCCCTCATCTCTCTTCCACTCCATCATCTCTCTTCCACCCCTCATCCCTCTACCACCTCCCATCTCTTCTACTTCTCATCTCTCTTCCACTCCTCTCATCTCTCTTCCACCCCTCATCTCTGTTCCACCCCCTCATCTCTCTTCCACCCCTCATCTCTCTTCCACCCCTCTCATCTCTCTTCCACCCCTCTCATCTCTCTTCCACCCCTCACATCAGCATAGTTTAGTGCACTATTTAAATAGTACTAAGTATTATTGTTAAAATGGACCCACCTTTTTCATACTTTAGTTTACTTATAATACATGATTGGAAATAGCATTTCAGTACACTAAATATTTGCTCCTAATATATATGAATATATGTTAAAATAGATAATACAAGTTGTATTAATTAAATGTTTATTTTAAGTGTACTAAAATGTTATTCCAATCATGTATCATAAGAGAAGTAATCATGTTCAATTACTTATGTCTAAAGTAATTACGTCTCATTATGTCTAAACACATTGAGCATCTGTACGGTCGTTACTTATTGCATAGAAGGCCTGGGTGCATATTTCTCATTCTTATGTGTTTCTATCATTTTCCTCAACATTTACACACCGCAGTGTGTTGCTTCGTTGTGTGTGTCGTCTGGCAAAGAAATTCCTAGTGGTGGTGCCAGTGCTGTTACACACAGTGGCTAACTGAGCCTGTATTTAGATCCAAATGTGGATGGTGGGTGGAGAAGGCGTGGTGGGTGGAGAAGGCGTGGTGGGTGGAGAAGGCATGGTGGGTGGAGAAGGCATGGTGGGTGGAGAAGGCGTGGTGGGTGGAGAAGGCGTGGTGGGTGGAGAAGGCATGGTGCCTGGGGAAGGCGTGGTGGGTGGAGAAGGCGTGGTGGGTGGAGAAGGCATGGTGCCTGGGGAAGGCGTGGTGGGTGGAGAAGGCAGAACACACGGAGTGCGACTACAGGGAGGCTTTAGGAGAAACGCGGAGCCCGAGACTACGCTACAGGTGTGCCTGTTTGTCTTTTTCACCTGTCGGTGTGTTGTCTGTTTTCCCTCTCCTCTGGTGCCCTGTCCTCTGCTGGCACCCTCCTCTACTGTCCTGTCAAGGCCCCTCCATCGGTCAGCATCTCTCTCTGTCTCTCTCGTCACAATTGTATCTTACTGTCTCCCTGATGGGACAAGGGTCTTAAGTAATTAACGAAAAGTAAACATTAAACAGACAACAAATGTAAAATGGATAAATGGCCTTATTATTAGATACGCACAGTTTTTGAACAAAGTGCGAAAAGCTCAGGTATGAAACATAAAGGAAAATAAATATGCAGCTAAATATTAGTAATGTTTACAGTGATTTTTAATACGCAGTTAAATATCAGTAACGTTTACAATGTTTTTTGTGGTCCAACTGGTTGTCCATTTCTCATGGCAATGGGTCACAAGTGTTTCAGTTATGTGTGCCCACTGCGGTATTCTGGAGTTAATGAATATTTGATTTTAAATTCTTTATATGTCTGTATTATCTGAGGGAAATATGTGTCTCTTATGTGGTCAATCATTTGGCAGGAGGTTAAGAAGTGCAGCTCGGTTTCCACCTGACTTTCTGGGCAGCGTGCACAACAAGGACCAGGCACAGTGGACTGGTATGTTGGTCAGAGTGGTCAGGTATGTTGGTCAGAGTGGTCAGGTATGCTTGTCACAATGGTCAGGTATGCTGGTCACAGTGGTCTGGTATGCTGGTCACAGTGGTCAGGTATGTTGGTCAGAGTGGTCAGGTATGCTGGTCACAGTGGTCTGGTATGCTGGTCAGTGGTCTGGTACGCTGGTCACAATGGTCAGGTATGCTGGTCACAGTGGTGTGGTATGCTGGTCACAGTGATCTGGTATACTGGTCACAGTGGTCAGGTATGCTATTCACAGTGGTCAGGTATGTTGGTATGTTTAGCCTTAAACCCAGCAGGATCTAAAGGCTATTTACAAGATTAATCTCTCTGTGGATCAGAACTTTGTTATGGAAAGTTAGAGAATTACTTGGGTGTACAATTAAACAAGATTTTTATAATTAGGATCCTAATTTCCTGAATTTCATCGTTGAATGCATTATTTGGGGTTTTGCGTTTGAGGAAGTCTTGATTTTAAGTGGACCCCAGGCTTCACATCCATAGTTCCATTAGACTGATAGGAGGATATTTTCTTAATGTTTCAAGCCAGAATCTAATTGGGAAGTCAAGTTTTAGGTTTTGTTGGACATCGTTTTATGCCTTGCCTGTAAACAGAAGCACCAGAATCTGCATACAGTAGACATTTTATATTCCAATTCCAGGCTGCTGCAGACGTTTCCCGTCCTCTTGCCAAGTCACTGATATAAATGTTGGAAAGAATGGGGCCCAGGCAGAATCCCCGTCTTACCCTTTGGCCATGAAGGAAGAAATCTCTCTCTCTTTTATTTCTCTCTACCTTGCACATTCTCTGCAATGTGTTTTCTTCTCTCCTACTTCACTCGTCTGCATCAGTCTGTCTGACAGCTCTGCATTTAACACAGTGGGTACAGTTAGTCCTGTTCACTGCTAAACAACAAACAACGATGCACACACACACACACACAATCACACACACACACACACACACAATCACATACTCTGGCAACATAATGTGCATGGTTAACACAGCCAGATCAGATGGTCGATATTAATGCCTTCATGCATACTGTCCCGCTGTCAAGTCATCAGGCAGTCCCAGAGGAAGCTAATACAGGCAACAAACTACAGTCAACGGTCTACAGGCTACAGGCTGCAAGCTACAGTCAACGGGCTACAGGCTACAGGCTGCAAACTACAGTCAACGAGCTACAGGCTACAGGCTGCAACCTACAGTCAACAGGCTACAGGCTACATGCTGCAAGCTACAGTCAACGGGCTACTGGCTTCAGGCTGCAGTCTACAGGCTACAGTGTATGGGTTACGGGCAACAGGCTATGGTCTACGGGCTACGGGCTACAGTCTACGGGCTACAAGCTATGGGCTACAAGCTTCAGGCTTCAAGCTTCAGGCTACAGGCTACAGTCTACGGGCTACAGTCTACGGGTTACAAACTACAGGCTACATACTACGGGCTACAAGCTATGGGCTACAAGCTACAGGCAACAAGCTACAGGCTACAAGCTTCAGGCTACAGTCTACAGGCTACAAGCTACAGGCTAAAAGCTAAAGGCTACACAGGGTCATGGGCCATTTGGGATAGGTTTGTTCTAGTATAGAAAGAGAATAGAATGTTTTCAGTGATTGAGTCTTATAGAAAGAGATAGAGCAGGATTGATTCAATAAGTATTATAGAAATATAATGCAGCATATATATCTTCATTGAATTGGTGACTCATTGCGTTGACCGTGACCAAGTGTAATTGTGACTATTAACATTATGTCTATTAATCAAATTGCGGGCCATGTAAACACACCTGAAAAACACCGAAAAACAACAACCCATTTTCATTAAGCTCATAATTCCAACTGAGGCAAAGACATTTCTTTGAATGCATGTAAACAAACCTGACATACAAAATTAACAAAATTTTGTCAACAAATCTGTAACAATTGGGTCAAACTGTGACAATTGTATTAACTGAACACTAGACAAGCCAATCTGAACCCGCTCACTATCAATTTTCCCACTGTACCATTTAGTCTGACTAACACGTAGTGGCACTACGAATGGTTTGTTACTGTGACAGATGTCTCGGAAACACTGTACCCTCGTTTAGGGAGACTTATTTAATAAGCCTGACAGTAAGTGTATTTTCAATTATGACACAGAGCTAGAGGACAGAAGGAAGGCTTCACAGACACACACAGGGAGGCATTAGGGTTAGTTAGCTAATGAGAGACGAAGCGTGAACAGAAGATTCCTGACACTGTTCAGGAATATGTACAATACTGTATGTATTTGAAACTCTCATTCACTCTATTGCATTCTCTGTTCCTTCTCAATCACTTTCTCACTCCATTTTTTGTCATTATCCGTCCTCTGTTTCTCCTCATCTGTCTTCATCTATATTCTGTCTCAGTATCTTCCTCTATTTCTGTCTTTCTCTCCACCCATTCTCTCTGTTTCTATCAGTGCTCTCCCTCATTCTCTGGCTTTCAATGCAACCCCTCCCTCTTCTGTCCTTCAGTTTTTCTTTATTTCTCTAAATTCAATTCAAAGGTATTATTAGGATGTGAAACATGTTCTATCATGCCAAAGTGAAAAAAATAAATAAGAATAATGATGAACCAAAAATGAGGAACACATTGCACACATAAAAGTTTCCAATGTGGCAAGACAGTTGAAATGTTATATGATTAGTTATTCACTGTGATGTAACAATGTGTAAATGACAATGCAAATGGAATGGGCAAATAAAAAGTTAAATGTCAGTTACGTTCACAGTGTCATTTGTGCATTGCCAGAGGGGTATTCCTGAATGCTGGACTGATAACATTGTGAGCACTGCCAAACCAGAACTTGAGCAAACTATGACTATTTGGCTCCAGGAATAGAGCATGGAGCGTAGCCTTGACCAGAAACCATAGCAACCAGTGCTCTAAACCAAACATGCTACCTACTAGGTGAAGTTGTGCATATCCTGAAGCAAATCCATCATTCAGATTCGGTTCCGTCACCACGGCCTGTCCCATGAGCTTGCATTGTGCGTCGTGCATTACAAAGGGAACACATCATAGGACCATGGATAGATCCTTTAGACCAATCAAAGGAATGCATTTTTGAACGTTATTCCACAACACAATCAGTCATTTATCCGGCCAACTTACTCATCTCCAGTGTAGCCAGCGCAGTTCTCATTTGACTCTACAAACTCTGTGTATTGTATAGCTATCTCCCCTGGTAGCAGAGAGACAGAACACAATGGTGGACTGCCCATCATCCGTTTCCAAGGCAACAGTGGCCAATCTTACTTCCGGAGGTTACAGAGCTCTCCGTGCCCGGGGTCTGCAAGGCCAGTCAGCCCTCCGTGGACACCTGGAACAACGCAGCCTCAGGCATTACTTTAAAATAGGTCTGATGTAATTATTGAGCATTACACATTTACATTTAAAAAGGGAAGTGGGTAGTTAAACCAAATCAAACCTCCATAACAAATCCAGTGACGGTGCCTGTATGTTTACTACAGCTGTTTCTGTAGGACAGAGACGGACACAGTGCCAACAACACACACACACAGACACACACACACGCACATACACACAGACACAGAGATACACACACTGTCAACAACCCACAAAGAGACACATACTGTCAACAACACACAGAGACACACACACTCTCAAAGACAAAAACACACACACACAAAGACAGTTTTGTTCATGTTTCATTAAAAAGGTGCCCTATCGACAAAGGCATTGCCACAATCTCCATAAACAATACTTACCAATGGGTTGGTTAAATGTGTGGTATTTCCTGGTCGCGTAGTCTCACGTGACAGCATGTTCTACAGTGGACTACAATGGAAGTCCACAGGCAGAAACTGGGAAACCATTAGGATGATTATGTGACCCAGAGCGGGAGACAGGTTACCCTATAAAAGACTGACGCGACACTGGGGAGGAAGTGGTCATTTTAGGGGAAGTTCTAGAAAAACTCGGAACTATTGTTAGTCCTAAATACAGTATCGCCACATTCCCTATGCTATGAACAGCCTCTAAACGGGGCCCAGTCAAACACTGCGTAGGTAATAGAGTGCTATGGGATGGTGCTTCCAAAGGAGTGGATGGTAAGTCAGACTAATAGAGCTTTGGCCAGCACTGGCTGTTAATGAAGCATTACATTTAATTAAAGAGAACGCTCAGAAGAGAGACGGGTGGGGATCTGAGACTAAGACTGATGTCTGGGGCAGAGCATGTGAGAGAGAAAGAGGGATGGAGAGGTTTATGCAACCCTGCTTATTAATAAACAGGGGTAAAAAAAAAAAGATTTGATTTCTTTAGAAAACTATAGTTGTCTAACTGTAACTGTCTGGTTGTAACTGTCTGAATGCAACAGTCTAACTGTAACTGTCCAACTGTAATTGTCCAACTGTCACTGTCTGACTGTAACTGCCTATGTGCAACTGTCTGTAACTGTCTGTCTGCAACTGTCTAAATGTAACTGTCTAACTGTAACTGTCGGAGTGTAACTGTCTGACTGTAACTTTCTGAGTGCAACAGTCTAACTGTACTTGGCCATAACCATCAGTTATTAAACATTCACACACACCCAGAAACACACCGGTAGTGTACACATAAAGTACATACCAGTACCACACACACACTTTTGTACACACTTTGTCTCCATCTTTGTCTCGTCTTTCACACACACACATTTGAGAAGAGTTCTTATTTCATTTTGCCTGGGGCTCACTCTGTGACTCATAAAGGCATTAGCAAAACCCTCCGAATGATTTTCACAAAATCACCTCACTAAATCAAATACACGCTCACATGCACACTCTCTTCCAGACTCTCTTATACATAAAATCAAACACACGCGAACCCACATTTCTGAGGCAAGTTCATTGGAGTTTTAACCCCTCCTGTGTTTTATGTGTGTGTGAGTTTGATTTGGTAAGGTGATTTTATGAATGTCAAACCTTACAATAATACTTATGAGTATACCTGTGTGTGTGTGTGTGTGTGTGTGTGTGTGTGTGTGTGTGTGTGTGTGATGTGTCTGTGAATGTGTGTGTGTGATGTGTCTGTGAATGTGTGTGTGTGTGTGCTAGGGAACGCGAGTGTGTGTGTGTGATGTGTCTGTGAATGTGTGTGTGTGTGCGAGGGAACGCGAGTGTGTGTGTATTACAACGCATCAGCCCTATGAGCATGTTACATGTAAATGCGTGTGTGCTGTGCGTGTGCCTGCATCGATTCGCCAGACAGACAAATCGACTCGAGACTCTGGCTGAGCACAAAAACCACGCAAGCATTGTGTTTAGTGGACGTGTGCGCGTGTGTCCGTGTGCACCTGTGTCCATGTGCGAGTGTGTGTCTGTGTGTGTGTGTCCGTGTGTGAGTGTGTCTGTGTGTGTGTGTCCGTGTGTGAGAACACACAGCCGACGCCAGGGTACAGGAGCTAGGCTAACTCAGCGCTTCTTACGGAGTCATTTCCATTTTTGCAGAGTTCCCGTTCCATTCAGCGTGCTGACCCGGCGTCGCCCCGTTCCAGGAGACGTAGACTGTCTCATGCGGCAAGGATGGCAGACGGGCTGCTGCCCCCCGGTAGGCTCTTCTGGCTGGCACCCATCTACCTGACTTTGTACTGGAACACCAAAGCGCAACCATAAATCGACCTGTTCTAGTACGTTTTTCTCAGACAGCCGCTGGACGCCTTGATAAGGAAGTGGGCAAAGGTGACCCTTCATCTGTTCCCTCAGAGCGGAAGGTGGCAGTTAGGCTTCCGGCTTTTGGTTGAAGGAAGCCACAGTCTAATGCTTGTGCTGTCAGCATTGGCTGAAGTGACCATGCTCAAGGCCACTAAACCCAGTTACTGCACCTCTTTGCCCCGAAGCGAAAACAGTTAGGTAAACGTATTTAGTTTATTTAGTTAATTTGGTTATTTACTTAACAATTGTGTAAATAATTTTGCCATAGGTGGAAGAAATAATAAAATCATGCAATTTTTTTCCCTTGTGCTATAAGGCAAAAAGAAATAAAGTTCCGGGTTGAATATGAGTTTGGTGGAGAGAAATTGCTATTTTACAGCACATTTCCTGCAATTCCACACATTCTGCCATGACTTGCACTGTTAAAATTATATCTAAGGGAGAATCACATGGGGAAAAAATCAATGGGGGGCTGGTCAGTTTTCAGGCATAATTAATACAACTTTAACAGATAGCTGGACTAGCTAGCAATCAATAAATTGTTAGCTGACACTGCTAATTGAGCAACTGCCACTGACAGACAAAATAAGAAATGAATTGCTGATGTAAAACACATTTAGAAATGTCACCTGGTATTTTCCACTACTCATGTAGACTGACCTTCATTCAGAAAAAAAACAACACAGTGGACCTTTAGAAAAAATACAACGCAGTGGACCTTCAGAAAAAAAACAACGCAGTGGACCTTCAGAAAAAATACAACGCAGTGGACCTTCAGAAAAATACAACACAGAGGACCTTCAGAAAAAATACAATGCAGTGGACCTTCAGAAAAATACAACACAGTTGCCCCGGTCCAGTTCATCCTGGGCTTAGACGCTGTTCACACAACTGCTATCTACAGTTCAGATGACTGTGGAGAAGTAGAACAAGGCCCTCACTGCCAATATCTCCATCCCTAAAAACACTTGACTTACACTAAACTAACACAAATCTACTGTCTCTTTAAATTTCTATTCAATATGGCTGATTAGAACAGATCCTATACCATCAAGTCACGCTGTTAACTGTTTTAAATGTCCCTGCTGCTGGAACAGAAGTGGTGAGAGTATAGAAACACACAAACACACACAAACATAGACATTCTGTCACGTGTCATGTAGACACACCCTCTCTCCCTCCCTCTCTGTTTCGCGCA
>JACXGI010013556.1:0-11289 GCA_016801175.1 Esox masquinongy | reverse complement strand
CCTCCTCTTTTCTCTTGTAGTCGCCCTCCTCCTCTCCCTCTGCAGAAAAAAAAGAAAATACCAACAGGCAGAGCAGTGGTGGCTGGAGAGCGATGGGAGGGAGGAGGTAGGGGGTTAGCAGCCAGGGTAAGGCAGAGCAGTGGTGGCTGGAGAGCGGGGGAAGGAAAAAGAAAGAGCGGGTGGGGGAGGAGGAGTGGAGAGGGGCGTTAGGGCTGAGGCTACAACTTCCTGTCTAGCTGTAGAATAGGCCGTTTGTTCAGTTGGAGTTCCTCTACAATAGTCAGTTGTAGAAGAAGAAAAAAAGAAATCCCTGACCACTAATTCAGGGTCAGAAATGTCTTCTTCTGTCTTAATAGTTACAGTTGGGATATTTGAAACTAGGTCTGTGGTTGAAGCCGTGTGAATCCGTTGGGCAATACCAAAAACAACCTTGCCATATTTCAAATGGTTGTATTTTTACAGTAGTTACTAGCAGATACGCTCTCCCTCTCAATGGAAACTTTTTCAAGCACAAAATTTCAATTTGCCGTAATACCGTGGCGAGTGAATGTGCCACCTATCAGAGGGGTGTATTACCAGTGGATCTTGGGTAATGGAGTCAAAAGGGAGTCTTTGCGCTCCTATGAGACACTGTAAATGAGGGAGATGTAATAAACACAGGTTTGACCCAGACGTGCTGTTCACACAGTGATTAGCAGCTGGCTAGAAGCTGATAGAGGCTTCTCTGAAGGACTCCCTCATCCACGTGCTGATACTCATGTGACTGGGGGTAGGAATTTCTCAGAGCTGTGGAAGGCCTCATAAACCAGACACACATACAGACACAGACAGACACAGACACACAGAGACACATACCGTCACAGACAGAGACACAGACAGACACAGAGACACAGACAGACACAGAGACACAGACAGACACAGAGACACAGAGACACAGACAGAGACACAGACAGAGAAAGAGACACAGAGCGAGGGAGATATTGAGAGAGAGGGAGATATTGAGAGTGAGAGAGGGAGATATTGATTCAGAGAGGGAGATATTGAGAGTGAGAGAGAGAGGGAGATATTGATTCAGAGAGGGAGATATTGAGAGTGAGAGAGAGAGGGGGATATTGATTCAGAGAGGGGGATATTGATTCAGAGAGGGAGATATTGAGAGTGAGAGAGAGGGGGGGATATTGATTCAAAGAGGGAGATATTGAGAGAGAGGGAGATATTGAGAGTGAGAGGGGGATATTGCGAGAGAAAGGGAGATATTGAGGGAGAGGGAGATATTGAGAGAGATATTGAAATAGGGAGATATTGAGAGAGATATATGTAGAGAGAGGGAGATATTGAGAGAGAGAGAGAAATTGAGAGAGAGAGGGAGATATTGGGAGAGAAAGAGAGAGAGCGAGAGGGAGATATTAAGAGAGAAAAAGAGAGAGGGGGGATATTGAGAGGGGGGGGGATATTGAGAGAGAGGGAGGGAGATATTGAGAGGGGGGGAGATATCGAGAGAGAGGGAGGGAGATATTGAAAGAGAGGGGGAGATATTAAGAGCTGCTGCTCCATAGCCGCAGTGAGTCACGGGCAGCTCACAATTAAGAGCTGAGATTAGTTTCTGCCCAGTATGACGCACCCGCACACACGCACTCACACACACACACACACACACACACACACACACACACACACACACACACACACACACACACACACACACAAACACACCAAGTCATGTACCATTACGTTACAATGCCATTTACACACGAGTCAATGGGAATACATTGGAACCCCACACAATTATATTTACAGATATCCATACAAATGAGTCACACACAGACACACACACACATAGACACACCAGCCCGAAGAGAGGGACACACACACACACACACACACACACACAGATGTTCCCCATCTATTAACATGGCCACTAACAACTAGCAACAACTATATTTTAACTGTTCATTCAATATTATGAGTTCTGGTAATTCTCATTTTGTATCCTCATACGTAGGGCGGAAACATATATTCTGAGGTATTGAGAAAATGACCTGTCACTTCACTATAGGATAAACATTTGCTTAATGACTCCTACTAGGGTAACATTTTGTTAGAGGCAATCAGCTCAGATGGTAGTAAGTGGGGTATAGCATATTTGGATGATGAACTGGTTATGCAGGACTTCCATTTTAGTCATTAACTCTTAATAGACATAAACACAGAGACTTTTTTTAAAAATATGCACAATTTACCAAGTGTGTCTTCATTGTTGTTTATCATACACATACCCAGTAGTGCTCACTGATTAGTTGCGTCATCTTGTCAAATGTGTCTGTGTATTCTATTGATTTAAAGTTGACTGAACCGACTCAAGTTCATACCATTTCCTTTCTTGGAGCTGACAGTCATTGACCCTAGCTGCTGATCCAAGATTAGATTACTATTTATCCTCCAAATGGTTACTGTTAGTATGTATCCCTGAGTCTTCTGATTCTCTGATGTTACCGGAAACATCTACCTTAAGCATTTCTCTTCCATCAATGTCAGCATAGACATGGATAGGGGGCTCAATTTGAATGGAATGGGTTACTATCATTCTTCCGCCATTTCAAAGTAATCAACTGGGTGGGTTTAAGGCATAAGAGGACCAACAGATGTCTGACCAAGTCCACACACTCAAGTCATGTTGGCCAAAGTGCAGGTGGAAAAGTTTGCCACCTATGGTACAGTTTATCGGTCAGTGGGCTTTAACCTGTTGCACAGTGCCACCTGGTGGATCCTTATGTAATGATAGGCAATTAGCTGTCCAGGTGGCAGATTAATGGTCAATTCTGGGATTAAGCTGCCACATATCGCCAGGAAAGAGAAGGATCATTTCAATTATTTCAGTAACATTTACTTGTAATAATTACAGGTTAACTAAGATCTTTACAGTGCATTCCCACATCTAACAAAGGATTTATCAGTCAGGGAATATGCCTGCATTAAATCACCTTAAAATCACATTCTTATTACAGTTTTGTCATGGGACAGTGTTAAAATACACACCACATAAGGCACGTTCACATGCTGGTATGAACTAGGAGACACTGAAATGTAAAACTTGCTAATTAGTTGATTACAGCAAGATATTACCTACAACCTGTGAGCAAGATGAACAATTTCCAAGCTGCCTACTTCCAATCAGTAGAGGAACATGGCAATAGACTTAAACATAAGCTGCTTAGTTACGTTAGTTTCTTGCTTCGTTGCTATCGTGTGAATGCTCATCCACAAGTAACAACGTGTCATTAAAGACCAGTCTGAACGCCCCTGTAAGAGATTTACTTTTAAACGCGTGCCTCAAATACTACAAAACCAAAACACAAGCCCTTAACAGCCACAACATGTAGCTACCCTACCAACCTTTCTCCTGTGCTATACGTTATACACCGTGCCGGCTATAAAATGATGAGCGTGTCCATGATAGCACGTAGCTTCTCTCTTCCCCTCCCCGTGCCAATTACCGGCACATTTATCCCTCTGCCTCCCTGTGCCTAAGAGCCCCACAGACCCACCAGCCTCTTTGAGTTATAGCAGCTGTTTGTGGGTGGCTGTAGAATTGATGCAGCTGAAAGGAGGAATGGAAGGAGCGAGAGGATGAGAGCGGCAGAGTGACAGGTGGAATAAGAGGGGGAGAGAGAGAGAGAGAGAGAGAGAGAGAGAGGGGAATGAGGGAGGGAGAGGTAGAAGGAGCTGCAGTAGCACAGAGGGCAGAAAGGGAATTAAAAGGAAGAGTGACAGGTGGAATGAGAGACAGGGATAGAGAGGGAGAGACAGAGAGAGAGGAGGGGAGGAACAGGGAAAGGGTGTGGGGAAAACAAAGAGCAAGGAGGGTGAAAACAGAAGGAGTGATGCCTGGATGAGGGGAGGGGGCAGATTGAGGAGGGAGGAGGGAGGGCGAGTGTAAGAGAGATGGGGGGAGGGGGGAAGAAGGGCAGAGATGGAGGGGGGGAGGACAAATAAAAAGAGTAGGAATCAGCAGAAGGTAGTTGGCAGTCCCTGAGCAGGGGGGGGAGATCAATAACTAATTTCAGTGCTGAGCTGCAGTTGGACTGTTTTCCAATAAGCCCTGGACATAACGAGTTAGCTTGAATAGCTGTAGTCCTCTTCTCCTTCTTCCATACCTCCTTCTCTTACTCCCTTCTGTCTCCCAGGACCAGGGCTGGCTAGCTACCTCTGGCTGGATCGATACGTCCACAGGCCTGGCTCTGAAATGAGAGGCAAGGGCCTCGCCTACGCTCTCTGGCTCCTCAGAGGTGGGCGTTCGTCAGGTAGCACAACTGTCTTTACAGCGGAGATGCTGCCTTAACAGTAAATGGAGGTCCTATTACATGTGATTATTGGTGTGTGTGTGTATGTTTGTGTATGGCTGCGTGTGTCTCTGCAAGCATGTGTGTGCATGTGAGTGAGAGAGAGAGAGAAATAAAGTGTCTGTGAAATGAATTAATACAACGTTTCTTTGAAAGTCCTCCTCCCATCTACATGGACCCATCACATCCCCTCACAAACCTATGTCACCATGCCTGTCAGTCAGCCAGTCAGTCGATAAACCAGCCAGCCAGTCAATAAACCAGCAGGCCAGTCAGTCAATAAACCAGCCAGCCAATCAATAAACCAGCTAGCCAGTCAATAAACCAGCCTACCAGCCAATAAACCAGCCAGCCAGTCAAAAAACTAGCCAGCTGGTCAATAAACCAGGCAGTCAGTCAATAAACCAGTCAGCTAGTCACAATTCCAAGCCTTGTGAAACAAGAGGGCAGGGCCCGTTGCCAGGCCTAACTATGCTACACACACACACACACTCAATAAGGCCCATGTATCCAGAGACAGAGAGGGGGAGTGGGGGTGTCAGCTGGGGTGGCTGGCATCAGGAGACAGGAGCCAAGGTTGTTTGTCCACCGGCAAGATGCCAACATGAACCCCCCCACCCCTTTCCTCAGCACACACACACACACACACACACACAACACACACACTGTTGAGGCATGTTATGACATCTATTATCAATGGACCTTGCTGAGCTGCCGGCTGTTGGAAAGCCACTGTAAACTATTTCTGTCGATCAGTGATTTGGCTTTGAGACAATGGTCAGGAATGTTGACCGAGATAAAGGTATATTTGGGGATGTCCAGCTTTCAATGGTAGCTGAGGAACTAGCAATATTGTTCTAGTGATGGGCTAGAACAAAAATGTGCACCCGCCCCCAGCCACCAGGAATGGATTTAGGAAGCATATCTTTTTTAAGGCTGTGGACCGAACTTGCAGCAGTCAACAAGTAGGGGGTGCTAGCCAGGGCCCACGCAAGGCTACAACCCCCAGGGCTAGTTGTCCGCAGTGGCGTAGGCTAGGCTAACATCTCCGGCTGCACGGCTCTGGGGAGGAGAACGTTTGGAGGGGGCCGGAGGGGGATTGGGAATAGGGGGAACAGAGAAGGGGGGCAGGGGAGCAGTTAGACACAGCCGATGCCAGAAAACCTTGGGGCTCCTTGTCTAGTCTGGTACCAGGCTGGCACTCACCCACCGAGCTCTCTGTATTTACCACAACAAAATGGCCCCGTGGAGACAGACAGAGAGAGGCGGACTAAGGACGCTCGTAGCTCATCAGTTACGGCCATTTGCTTCTACAGGATATCATGCCGTGAAACAGGTCACTGGCACAAACCACCCATCTGGTTTCTGAGGAGAAATGACAATTGTCAACTGCAAGGAACTGGGAAATGGGCCCGGCTTCAAACTGGGGGCCCGAGATGAAAGTTGTGCTGGAGTGTAAACAAAAAGATATAGGTCTCCAACCGTGTGTTACCAGGTTTGGGATCCATTACATTACAGCGCAGTCATTTCAAGGAGTATACTGAAATTCCCATTTAAACGCTGAAATTCCCTTTCCTTAATTCCTTAAAAGCTTTCATTGAGTAAAGATTTCTATTTGGTTCACATTTTGACAGAATGTTGTTGTTTTTTTTCGGACCCTGTGTTAGTGCTTATGAAGGATAACCCCTACCCTAATTTTTAGCTTCCAAGGTTTGTGAGAGTTCAAGTTCTCAACCGACAGTCTTTAAAAATGATAGACCAGGTTAGCAAAAAACCCAGCTGTCATATTTAATGGATTGTACGGTTAAGTAATTAACATGTCCTTAGTACTCATTCCCATGTTAGTCTTTGTAGCATTATCTGCTAGGTTGGTAACATCCGAGTTGGGATTTTGCTGCTCACAACTAATCAATGACAGATCTCAATCGGATAGCTCTTCACCCTTAGAGATGATAACGTGTGGCTTGGGAGTTTTTCCTAGCCACTGTGCTTCAATTTCTTGTCGCATGCACTTTAGGGTTTTACGCTGGGGGTTGTAGCACTTTGTGATAAATGCTAATGTAAAAAAGGACTTTGCAAAATACATTTAATTGATTGATTGCCTGGCGTGGTCCAGTTGTCGAAGCCGCTGCCTCCAATGCAGATGTACTGCTGCAGTCTGGGTTAGATTCTGGCCACGTCTCACCACCTGTCTCTAGCAAAATTAAAGTATAAAATTCCCCCCAAATATATCTACAAAATACATTTAGCTAATGTTGCGCTAACGCCACAAAGAGACAGATAAAGCCGCAGATAAGAGGATAGACTGGGAAGCGTGCGAGACAGTCAGTTAACAGCTGCTCTCACTCCTGCCGTCACAGCACTGTTAGCTAGCCAGAGAAGAAAAAGGGGCTATCGTCTAGGTAAGAAAGAAAAATCGAGCTTTTGTTCTTTTTCTTTTCTCAGTCTTTTTCTCTTTTGGAGCAGAGGTTGTTTTTTCAACCTCCAGAGTTGTGGTGCGGTAGTGGTCTGATTTGTTGGCTAGCTCTCTCCCTTCCCTCGCTCAGCCTGCCTGCAGTCTTACAGTACGTTATGCTGGTGTGACGGTGTAGCGCAGAGGGATGCTAAGGCGGGGAGTTTGCCTCTCTGCAATATTAATGAGAAAATGGGCCATACATTTTTAACCATGCATCAGCCACCACTGGAGCCCATCCTTCCTCCTCTCTCTCTCTCTCTCTCTCTCTCTCTGCTGATTCTTTCTTTTACACTCCCTCTCGTTCTTTCCTTTACTCCCATTCTTTCCTTCTTTGCTTTCACACTCTCTCAGCTTGATTAAGCACGCCTGATAAATAACTAAAGTTTGAAACGTCTTGATTGGTATTTATTTTGCTGTATCTGTTGTTATTTCTCCCACCCTTGCAACTACTTGTCGTTGGTGCTCCGTTGCACGTGGAGATCCAGATGCTGTGAAATATGACTTCAACATGCAAAGAGCCCCATAAACATCAAATCCCCTTTTAACCTTTTCTCTGTCTTTTTACTGTTCTCTTCTCTCTTTCCTTATCGGTTCTCTCTTCTCTCTCTTGCCCCCCTCCCCCCCGAATTCCCAGCTCCAGGCATTGCTCACATACTACTCAATCAATCTCTTCATTATTTATCCCCAACAATTTCTGCTCTTCATCCACCATCTACCACTGTTTTTATCTTCTTTGTCCACCATCCACTCCTATTTTTATCATCTTCATCCACCATCTACCCATGGAGTTACTGTCTTTATCCACCCTCTCCTCCTAAATTTATCATTTTCATCCACCATTTACCCAGTTTTTCTCCTCTTTACCCACCATCTACCCCTGCTTTCTCAAATTTATTCACCCTCTACACTTATATATATATATCTTCATCCACCATCTACTCCTGGATTTATCATCTCCATCCGACATCTACTCCTGGATTTATCATCTCCATCCGACATCTACTCCTGGATTTATCATCTCCATCCGACATCTACTCCTGGATTTAGCATCTCCATCCGACATCTACTCCTGGATTTATTGTCTTCTTCCACCATCACTACTGTATCCATCTTCATCATCCACTCGTGTATTATTCGTCCTCATCCAGTGGAAGTTCACTCCCAGGTTTGGATCTTACTCATCCACTTTCATCCTTTCTGCTGCCGCAAAGATCCTTCCTAGCTCTCCCTTTCCTCTCTCTTTCTCCCTCCCTCTCTTTTCACAGTATTTGCACAGTCAGTCATCTTCATGACTTTGAACAAGCCGTTGGCTTTAACACTCCGCCTACTTTGGGTGATAAACTCAGGCGTAACAACTTACATTTTGTTGACGAACACACACTTGTTGGAGATCATTTGTATTTGGTTCATCTAGGTCATTGAGAGATTACACTCGAAAGGTCACCCAGATTTTTAAACATACTTTTCCTTTATCCCAGGAAAGTGACATGGTTTTATTTAGGGATTTCACTTCCGGTACCAGAAGGATAAAAGGTAGACTGTGATTCCAATGTTTCCATGAATTGCACAATAAAACAATCAGCAGAGAATGCCTCTAAGGGTGGATATGTTTGTATTTTGATGATACTCAATGGATCACTCATGCTCCACTGTTTCAAATCAAACTGTACATCTTGCAGGCCCATTTCAATGGAATTGCTGTCATTGTGAAAACACTCGAATGTTTGTACCCATCAATACAAGTTAGACCCAAACTCTCTTTCCAACCATGAGCAGCCTTTTAGGACCAATGCCTTAAAGAATGTAAGCACAGTGTATAGCTCAACAAAGGCACAAACATATTTTGGTCCCTCTCAGTGTTACTGTGGTTGGAAATGACTCAGTGCTGGCAACGAGGTAGGCCAGATCTTTATGGTTTTTATAAAAAGAGTACAAAGTCAATTATATTTTCATTTCCAGAATGCCAGAATTTTAATGACACTCTGATGTACTGTGCAGTTCACGGCTAAGACAGTGTATGGGTCAACAGTTAGAGACAGACTGTGCCATACTTAAATAATGAAATGGTTCCAGGCACAGTTAAATAACCAAGTGAGAATTATAAACAGTAAATGCATCATTTTGGTAAGAGGCATGTTTCACCATGAGGTATGTTAACCATCTTCTGTGAAATATGAAGTCTGGAGATTTCAGTCAGTATTTGTTTGCTGGGAACTCTCAAGTCTGTTGAATTAGAGGTGTGCAATAGTATGGAGGAATGTTTGGATGTTTATTAGGTTAATTTCAAGACTCTTTCTTCAGGCCTACAATGCCTTACTTTAGCAGCCAGTATACGTTTGAAGAACTTTCTTAAAAATCTTTACAGTTTCTGCGGCCTTGGGACCAGACAATCAGTTGCAGCCTCACCAAACATTTTGGTTCTGGCTTTTGGAACCACTAAACGGCCTGTGGTCCTAAGTGACCAGCTGACCGGTCACATGTTAGAAACCCTGTCAGACTTGCAACACCCTGTCGTGTGGAAAATCATGTGGTGCCTTTAAAAATCAATGAAGCAAGAATAGAGAAACTACTACCAAACTAACAGGCAACCAGTGCAGGAACTTAAAAATAGGTGTTGTTTGCTCCCCTTCAGGTCTTCAAACACTTGCTGCTGCAATTTGAATACATTTTGACCAGAAAAAAACATGCATTAGTCTCTCAGTCTTGGTCCGGCAGAGGAACGGATGCACTTTGGCCATATTTCTTAAGTGGCAAAGGGCTGAATTTGTCACATTACAGATGTGGGCCTCAACAATTAAATCAATGACTAAAATCACACCTAGGTCTTAAGCCTGGTGAGTGGCAACTAGTGCCAGTGAATTAGAGTGATGTCCGTTCCTGGCCCCAATAATAAGGACCCTCAGTTTGGTCTGTGTTCAGCTGCAGGACGTTTAGAGACATCTATAAACTATTTATATCAGCTATACATTCAAACAGGTTGTTAATTGGGATGCAATCATCTGAAGATACAGAAATATACTGTACATACTGTGTTACCAGCATAGCAATGCTAATGTAATCCCCCCACATCATAATAACACTAAGGATTAACATGCACAAACTGAACAGAGTAGGACACAGAATAGAACCTTGAGGGACCCCACAGGAAGAAGGAATTTTTTCATTCACCAAGGACAATGTCATATACTCTACTTGTAAAATATGGACTAAACCAGGTCAGCACTGGGCCTTGAGAGACTGAGGTAATTTTGGAGTCTGGATATTGTTCAGGAGGATGTCTTGATCCTCTGTGTCATCAGCTGCACTTAAATATAGGAGCATTCGTCCAAAGAGAGTTTATATTCTGTGTTCATTCTGAGGTAATGCACCAGTAGGTTACTGTAGAGTCCTGTAGAGTACTGTAGGGTACTATAGGGTACTGTGGGGTACTGTGCCGGGCAGAGGGTTTTTTATACAATATAGTTGTTAGTTATAAATTCACTGAGCTGTTTAAACAGGGTCAAGACACTAGTTTACACATGAGGAGAACTAAGCGAGCATGCTGTCCTTACTTTCATCTCTTGCTTAACCAACCCCCTTATCCTCCTGTATCTCCTTCCCTCTACTTCCATCCCCTTGGATTCTTCTCTCCCCCTCTTTCTCTCCTTTCCATCTCCAACTCCCTCTTTCTCTCACACCAACTCTCTCCCTATCCTCCTGTTTTTTTTCTCCCATCGATCATTCTGTCTTTCATTTCAACGCTCTGTCACTTTCTTCCTCTCTCTCTCTTCCCAGTATCATTTACTTTCCTTCTCACCCTATATCCCTCTCTCTTCTCCATCCCCGCCCTTCTGGCCTGTCTGACCCAGCGTTCATTCCTCTTTTTCTTTACAGTTTCCCCTTCTCTCGCTGCCTTTGTCTTCGCTTCATTTCCATCCGTGTACCCTATTCTTATCCTAACCCTGTCTTTATCCATCTGTATGTCCCACTGTCTGTCTGTCTCCCTTTCTCTTTCACGCTGTCTCTTCATCTTGTCTTTTTTATGCCCCTTTGTCCCTCTGTTTCTCTCTCATTCGTGCCCGAACCCTCCCTGTCCTTCTGTCTCTCTCTGTCCCTTTCTCCTTCTCACTCCCTGTCTCTGTCCCTCTTTTACTCTCTCACTGTCCCTCTCTCTCATTGGCTTTTCCTCTGTGTCTGTCCCCCTCCCTGTCTGATTGTTTGGGCTGTAATCAGAGTGTGCTGAGTAGATTAGAGCTGACAGGATAGGGGAGTGTGCGCTCAGCCCCGCCTCCGCCTGTGACCTAGAAAAGACAAGCCTCCAGCCTGAAAGACAGACAGGGAGTAAGATAGACAGAGTGTGTGAAAAATAGGCAGAGACAGAGAGAAATACAAATTAATAAATATCCAAAATAAAGAACCACATTTTAACTGCCTAGACGAATCTGTAATTCGGTTCAACACACACACACACACGCACGCACGCACACACCTAGACACACACACACACACACACAC
>JACXGI010013555.1:0-20579 GCA_016801175.1 Esox masquinongy | reverse complement strand
GGGGGGCCCCCCCCCCCCCCCATTGCTCCTAACTGTATCCTCTAACATCCTAGTCCTGGTGATGACTTCTGATCAGTTTCTGAGGACAGCTTCCTCCCGAAGGCTCTGACATGCACTTCAGACACGCTGGTCACCGAATTTTAGGCGTTTATGTCTACACTAAGCCTGTCTCTGAATAACTTATGGAAGTGAATGTTCATTTGGCTGCTTGTGTCTTTGCTCCTCACCTACAGATTTAGGGAGCAGAGCAAGGGAGGCGGGAGTGGGAGGGGTCTACACAACTTACTGTCGTATGGTCCTTGTGATTTCACAGTCACGCATGGGACGCTTTGTTCCTGACTTGAAATCTACATGAAGATTGTAGATTTTGAATGTCTGGACGCAATTTGAAAGGCCCGTCCATGTAATGTAATACCTTCAGTTAGAGGTGTTCGCGGATGTTTCCGAATCAGGTTACCCAAGATCTGACTGGGTCAGGTATTACATTCTGTAGTTACTATGGATATTACGCTTGGTCGCCGCACATCTTGGATCTTTGTAATTATGTGTGATAATATGCAGCCTTGAGCTCAGCACACAGTATTTGTGCAAAGTATTTTGGTGGCCTATGTTATGAACTTTCCCCTGGAGATACGACATCAGAAAGCTTTTGCATACCAAGACGCGGTGGACAGGCTTATTGAACCACTGTTGTAAAGATTCCAAAGGATTTTGCAAATCTATGTATTCTTATACTCAGTAGTAATGGATATAACACACTGCAGATTTTCTCTGTGTGAGGTAAGGAAAAAAATGTTTAAAAGTTCCACATCTCTGAAGGTAATTAAAACAATTACTACTATCAGATATCCCCAAAGGTGCGTTTATATTCCTTCATGCCCAAATAATTAATGCAAATGAGTTATTGGAAGACAAAGCATGCATTTTGTGACTTTCCAGTGAATGTTATTCTAATACAGATCAGGCACAATTTAGGTCAGAATATCCCTCATCTGACAGTTTTTTCGGATCGTATTTGGTCGACCTCGCGTCTCAGTCTAATCGGTTATTGATTTTAAAATCCGTACCGGCCATTGTGGTTGTCAGATTGGAGTTTCACAGATTCTGAATTCGGCTTGGATATAAATTTCAGGATCTAAAGAATAGCTCTGCCCTCAGGTTTTCCTATTCTAGACTCATGTGTTCTATCGTCAAGGTAAACAAAATAACTGTTTTTACCACTCCAGCCTGAAGAGGTGAGCTTCTTCTTGTCCGAAGAGGAGGAGGTGTTCATATCAGAGGCCCTTTCCTCTGTGGCTATCCCGCCCCCGGAGGGGGAGGAGGGTGTGGAGCTGGAGCACCCAAGGGAGTTCCCCCTGGGTTTCGAGCCACTGCGCTCTGAGAAGCTGGCAGAGATGAAACTGGCCACCTCGCCTATCGTCAGGAATCCCTACATGTCTCCTCTACTGGCCCCTGACCACATGCTTAGAGGACTGCCCCCCATACACCTTGTGGTAAGACAGACAGAGTGGACTGACTTGTCCCATTGTCCCTTTGGTTTTTTGTACTGATTTATTATTCTTAACATGATCCAATAAGACCCTCTTAACGGGACTTTCCATCCCCTCCGTTTGTCCTCCCTCTCTCCCCCCAGGCCTGTGCTTTGGACCCCATGCTGGATGATTCTGTGATGTTTGCTAAGCGTCTGAGGAACGTCAACCAGCCTGTTACCCTGTGTGTGGTGGATGACCTTCCCCACGGTTTTCTCAGCCTATCACAGCTCTCCAGGGAGACCAGGGAGGCGGCTAACGTATGTGTCAACCGAATCAAGGATGTTTTCAGCCAGCAGGACTCACCCCCGGAGCCACGCAAGCATCGCAAGCTAGAAAGGACCAATCATTGTGCTTCCTTCTCCGCCCCTGGAGACCCAGAGAAGCTCTTTGCATCACCTGTTCCAGACAAGGAGCTGTTGGTTGTTGGAGGAGGTGCTACAGTTCTAGATGGAGAGGGGTTAGTTGGCATAGCAGCACAGAACAATATAGACGTTGTGGGTTAAAAGCATAATTAAGGGTTTGCTAGATTAAGAGTGCAATTTGTTAAAGGATTTGAAAGAGAATGAGAGGAGGGATTTGGGCTGTATAAAGCCCTGGAGATTTGAGATGAGTAGAGGGGAGTAAAACAGCAGTAGGAGGAGAGTATGCAAAAAAGAGTTGGTAGCGAGCCTAGTTTTAGAGAAACAGAATGATGCACCGATGGGCAGAGCGAAGGATGACAAGAACCACATGCAACCTCTTCAGCTTTCAAACTCTGAATTGCTGCTTGGTGTACAATGCACACGGACAAGTTACCCAGACTGGCTGAGAACACAACACAGCACACACACACTAAACCACTTTGCCTTTTGGCGTTGTTGAGGAAGAACTGTGAGAAACTGGACATACAAAGCTGAACAGAGCATTGTGGAGACGCGTGTTGAATGGCCAATACATCTCCCTAAAGAAGGCCATTCCAGACTCTAATCAGATTGTAGTAGACACTATGAGCTCCTACATAGTGCCATCACAGTTTAATAGCCACTTGTCCTTTAGGGAGCCACTCCAAATCAAGCTTAATAACTATCTCTGAGGTCTATTACACTAGTTTGTCAATGAATTACGGCCCAATTTTAGGACACAAACTCTGTTGATTTGTCCATCAATAGGACGCTATAGCACTAAATCAACAGACTTTGAAATGGGGCGAATTGGGTTATACCTGAAAATTACATGCACATTGTTAACTATATTTTATACTATTATACCATAGTCATACTTGTATTATTTTATTTCTAACCTGAATCATAATTATAACTATGTTTGACTTTCCTTAAAAGGATATTGTGAGGCAAATGTTATGTTTGTTCTTGGCTGTGTGGTACATAGCCTGCTCTGTCACTGCTGATTTTTCCTTGCTGAAATAGCCCTCTATTCTGGTCTTTAAGTTATTCTGATGTGTTGTTACCAGCCAATCGTATAAATGGCTGATGCAATCTTTTAGCTGCTTTTCCAGTGTTCAGTGCACTCAACAGTTAGTCAAGCTGTGCTATGACGCTTGGATTTAGTGCACGGTTGGGAGCAGGCAAGTTTAGCCATAATTTTATTATCAGAATTTTATAATTTTTATTGACGCTCAGTAATTGTCTATGATTTTAATAGTCTCTTGAGCTCAGCCATTTTTCGTTGCCATCTAAAAGCAATTACCAGTTGTCGATAGACTAGCTGCTATGATTTGCACAGTGAATAACTTGAATAGGAAAGACTGATGCACTGCCATACTCTATGCTAAATGTGCACATCAATGCCAAATGTAGCCCTCTATCCCAGAATGCAGTGAGTCACAGCACCACAGAGCCTGAGCCAGGGGACGTCCAGCTTGCTGACCCATTTCTGAGGACTGACAAACTGTATTTTACACTACAGTTACCCCATGCAACTGCCTAGGGACTAATGCTACTACTACGGCAGACTCTGACGTCTGATATTGGATAAATCGGGGTTGTCTAACAGTCTCGCTTATTGACAATGAACGAATCGCCTTTGAGTGAAGATGATGTCCCTTTGTCATTGAGAGGTGTCGTCCCCTACCAACCTTCTAACTAAATATAGAATCCAAAAGTCCCCTTCTGTGCAGCGCCTCCGTGTGTGCCATTACAGGCCTGCGTTGCCAGATCATGTGACAGATATGCTGGTTGACAAAGACATTTTGCTAAGACTGCTAACACTGGATGTAAGATCCTTCCAGAAAGAAAGTTTAATCCATCAGAAGGTTAGGATCTTGGACTGCCATTCCTGTTTGCTTTTAATGCTTATTGCAGCATTTTTAGGCAAAAGCGTGTAATGAAGAGAACTTGAGGGAATATGTTTACTGGATGCTGGTTATCAGATCACAAGTCATCTTTTTAAATCTTGTTGAGGTGTGCCGTGTCTCTGTCAGCATGTATCTGTAGTTAATGCATCCTGTCTGTCAGTCAGTGTGTCCGTCTGTCTGTCAGTGAGCGCGTCTGTCTTGTCAGTGAGCGCGTCTGTCTGTCAGTGAGCGCGTCTGTCTGTCTGTGAGCGCGTCTGTCTTGTCAGTGAGCGCGTCTGTCTTGTCAGTGAGCGTGTCTGTCTGTCAGTGAGCGTGTCTGTCTTGTCAGTAAGCGTGTCTGTCTCTGGTTAGTGTGGGTATCTGTGTGTCCTTCTGGTTTTGTGTGGATGTTATTTGGCTGTTTCTGTGGATTTATAGTGCGGAAAATCAAATGTTGTTTGTGGTGTGTAATGCCGATAGTAAGTGTGTATTTTCTTTTTAACTGCAGCAGTATTTAGTAAAGCTGCTTGTGGCTGTTGCGTTCCAAGCCCCTGAATCTCAGCACTATTGATTGGCCTAGCTAGACTTGAGATCCGATTTAACCCTTCAAATAATGTCAGCCATACGTTGCTTCAATGAATTACAAGGTGTTTTTTATGAGTGAAGTTCTCACACTGGACTGACCAAGCATATTGAGGTGTATTACCCTGACCTCACCACTGTCAGAGTAGACCTCCAAACCCCACAGGCATTCCAGACCAGCTCCAGGTCCCATGGGAAGCCCTGAGGGACTCCTAAAGACCACCAGCGCCCCCTGTTGAGCAAGGCTAGTACAGTGCTCCACAGCCATGCCGCTAATGGAATGTAATGGTGGGTTAGGGTGGTTCATAACCCAGTAACTGTTATTTGAGTTGTGGCTTGGACCAGGTCTTGGTCAGAACTGTTGGTCTGAGGGTTCAGAATAGCACAGATGTCCTAGCCTGTACATTGTCATCGTTGTAGCCAGAGGTACATGTCACGATTGCGGCGTACCTGACAATGGCCGTGGGTTCCTGCAAAGGGAGTGCAAATTGGCTGAGCACCTTTCAGTTATTTTCGGTAGTATATTACACAGGGTCGCAATGTATTGTTGTGCATTACATAATTTGGGTCAAGTAGTGTGGGGTAAATGAAGGTGGCTTTTTGTTTGGTTATACAGAATACCTCACGTCTTTCCCTCATTTATTGACTATTTAGACTGGCATGTCTTGGCCCTGGGAAATCTTTAGCTCTGGGCTAAGCTGAAGAATGCAGTGCGCAAAGTCTAATAGTATGTTAACATACAATCAAAAACATATTGGGGTCAAGTATCCTGTCAAATAGTATCATACAAACAGCTATGCAATGACACACCCTTCAGTAGATCTAGTGTTTAGTTATCAGTATCTGTTTTCCCATATACCACTGTTTGTCAGACATCTCCTGGGAACCCCCACTTGTCTCAGTTTTGTTGTAGCCCTGAACCAGCTCACCTGTATCAAGAAGCCAAGGCCTTGATAATTAGTAAACAAGTTGATTCAGGTGTGCTAGCTCTGGGATACATCTAACACATGAAACGGCTGGGGGTCCCTGGGAGAGGTTTGAAAACCATTGCAGTATATAATTCTGTCAGTTCATTTTCTATGCTTTTGATCAACTCATAGGCTACAGTTAGTATGCAAAGCTTTTTGCCAGTTACATTTAGTTATTAAAGCATATGCCATACTACTTAATTTGCTTAGTGTGGTTTAGAATCTACCCTATCTGTTCACTTTAAAAAAAAAAATGTCCTTGAATGGATCTGACCTTGGCTGCCTGCGTTTCAGAACTTTTTCTTTTAGATTTTTTTTCCCAACGGAGACAGGACCATTTGTGTGATAAACTGCATATTAGATTTAACTAAGGCTTGAAGCAAAACCAAAGATTGCATTTACTTTTTAGAATCATACTGATCATATAAAACTGGTAGCTGGTTCAGTGAGATCTACATGGATGAGAGAAGTGATTGGTTTGCACATTATGAAACAGGACCATGTAGTTAATACTAGCATCTAAAGAAAGCCATAGAATAACTGAAAGTATATCTGTTTGCTTGATTTTTAGATTGTAAGAGAATCTGTAAGTTTGCTTGATTTTTATTTACTTTTTTAACACCACAAGTGCAACCATGTGTCTAATAAAATGTTTTGCGGAATAAATAGCTTCCTTTTGACTTCTTATAATTGTTTTTGTTTTTGACTCCAATAATGACTTGTTACACAGTTCTTTTAATGTTGATAAAATGAATTTTGTATGGAAATACTTGTTCCCTTACATTTTCATTGTAATGAGTACATTTTACCAAACATGTTTTTCTATGTTCATGTTGAAGGCAAAACTGAAATGATGTCAGAGTACTGAATGTCAAATGACATCTAACCTTTGGTTAAATCCATTACCTGTCATTCAAATATTTAGAAAATATGTTTACAAGGCTGTTTCAAAAAGAATAGTCTGCTCATCAACCTGACATGTTGTGACTTATTTTAGTATCAATCAATGTCTGGCACGTAAGCTGTTAAGTACATGACATCACATTCAGTGTGTTTCAATTATACATCCTTCATTTGTATGTACTGGGACATGCCATGACGTTCAATTTAGATCATTTCAAAATTTACTGGAATTATTTGAAAAAGACAATATTAGGAAGGTGTAAGTGGCCTTTATATAATTAGATATTGTGTGGCTATTGACTGGTGTTACTTTGTTAGTTTTGGAAATGAACATTTAAATTAAACTTATCTGAAAATATGAAGATCATGTAGCCCATCTTTGCTGTAAATTGTAATTATTTCAGCAGGTGTAGGCTATTGCAATGTATTCTACATTTGCAAGGTAGAGAAAACAATGCTGCTATAATGTAAGTTAAAACATCACTCATTGAAAATGTTTGACCAAAAAAGTAACACATTTGTTATGATGTCTGGAATGTGTCGCAATCCCAGAGCGAGGATGCGCATTCTGTCCACGTTACCAGGTAGGGGGAAATGAGTAGGGGCGCGTGTCCGAAGCACGCTCCCTGTTGAATTATTGGGGCCACAGGCATCTCCAAAAGACGAGAACGCGCCCTCTGTCTTCACTGCTTCCATCTCCAACACAGTCGTTCCCTGCGTTCCCAGTGATTGGAAGGGGGAGTCCGGACAACCATTCAGTAGCGAAAGAGGGGGCTAAAATGGAGGTGTGCGAGAGACTTTTGTGCCTAGCCGTGGTGTCCAGCATTCTCTGTGTTGGCTCCGTTTTGGGGAAATACGTTAGAGGTATCGTCAATACCAAGGAGGTAAGGTGTTTTGTTGATAGCTATCTCAATTACTCACTTGTGACAAAAGACAGTTATTAAAAGCGACAGCGCATTCTCAGGTAGCGATTCTCTCGGTGTTGAGGCTAATCGAGAACAGTGCTAGTGTAACTCGTTTCTAACTTGCATGATCATCCACAAAGCTGTGTATATTAATTTGCGATGTAACAGGCTCTGTCAATATTGTGCTATATTTGTGCGCATCTAAATGCGCTTCATAATTCTGTCCCTGATTCTGTCTCGCAGTGACCGATAGAAGCAAGCTGCTTTTTTAGGAGAATGTCATCCTACAGTAGTTGCAAATCTGACTGGCTTTTTTTGTAATACCGCCAAGCATTAGTGATACCCTATACACAGGCTAACCAAAAACCAGCTCCCACCCGTTCGTCACTTGAAGGTACTAGCCCAGCTGTTAAAGGTGTGCGTCAGATATAGCTCACTCATCGTGTTGTTTATTATTGGTCATCCTCATCATCAGCTTTGCTCTAAAACTAGCCTATCAGAATCAAAAATAGTCCTCTGATATTAGTCGGGCAGTGTCATTGGCAGTTTTAGCCATATTTGATTTTCTCAGTGTTTCAATGGATTCATTCATTATTTGATATTGTGGTACTCGTGTTATTCAGTTGCTGCGAGTGATGTTATTGAGCGGGCAAGTGTAAAGTAGACGAGACAGATGTACGCCATCGACTTTCTCTAACAATGAGTTTTCGAAACATACGGGCATTTCCTTCAACACCAATGAAGTTCATAGCAACACATCACAGTTTTCTAATTACAGCTAAGCGGCTATTTTGCATGGATGACAATTTTTGGTCAAAAAAATGAAAAATTATTCTTAGACATTAATACTATAAACCTTAAAAGTTATTACAATTTCAACAAAAATCACTATAATGCTTAAATAAAGATCCATGCACAACTAATAACAAGACTTCTATTTAGGTTTGGAAAAGTAAATTGCCTTCTGTCAGAAGTTGCAATGTACCATGTCATTTTCTATACAAGAACCAACGTGTGTTTCACATATTTTAAAATGTCTGGCCCTCACAAGAAAGGAGGATAATTCAAGTTTACTGAAGTTAAGGTAGAGCTCATAGGTTTTTGGGACAGTTTTGCAGACAGATTAAGACTAATCCTGGAACAAACAATCACGCTCAGTTGAGAGTTCCATTGATCTTATTTTTTTTTGTCCAGGGCAGGGCATATTTTGTGTCTGTGAAACTGGCTCATATTTTTTTTTTTACTGATAAACATTTTGTTTAATTACTATCAAGTGATTAAAACATTGGGTCCCACAAATGATAAACAAAGAAGAGATGTGCGAAAACAAAGAAGAGATTTGACTAAGCTGAATAGGAGGTAGAAATGTAGGGTTTGTGCATGAAGGTAGGGAGGGGCAGTTCCCCATGTTTCTCCATAGGAAAACACCATGGTCTTCTCGGGGTAGAGTCAAACTCTGCAAATGTTATAGAAAAGGAACTTGTTGGAGTCAACACCTTGATGTATGTGGTGGACAACAGAGTTTTGTCCAGGGTCATGCCAAGGTTCTTTGCAGTCTGGGAGAGAGAGAGTGTGGAATTTTCAACCATGATGGAGAGGTCCTGGTGCAGATAGACCTTCCCCTGGAGAAAGAGCAACTCGGTCTTCTCAAGGTTGAGCTTAAGGTGGCCAGGCTCAGAAATACAGACTGGGAAGTGGGAAAAATTAGTTGAGTATCATTTGCAAAGCAGTGATAGGAGAGACTATGTCAGGATATAACAGAGTCAAGGTACTTGGTATATATAGAGAAAAGAGGCCTAGATCCCAGCCATGGGGCACAGATAAATCAATGTGGATGAGGACAAAGGAGAGAATCTGCTTAGGTAGTTCGAATAGCCTCTGCGACAGAGGACAATGGTCGTGGTTAAGATAACAGCATTAAAATACCAGCTGATATACCTGTCTTGAAGCTTGATGGTTTGGGTTGTTCTTAGACAAATAACATGAGATTAGGTCAAAAACAGGATTTTCAAGTATTTTGGAACAGAAAGACAAAAGAGATACCTGTCTGTAGGATTTGATCAAAAGAGTCAAGTGTTGGTTTCTTGAGGAGAGGAGCAACACTTGCCATCTTGATGTCAGAACTCGCGCAGCCAATCGTCAAGAATGAGTTGATGAGGGAAGGGAGATCTCCATAGGTGGTCTGGAGAAGGGATTGGGTTGAGGGGGCGGATTGTCGGGCGACTGGACATCTCTAGTTGCAGGGTTTCATCTCGTTGTTCATTTTTCTGAGTGTGAATTAATACACTAAGGGTGTAAAGTACGATAAAATACATTAGAGTAGACAGTTGTTCAGTACAATAGAGCACCCAAGAGTATTGCAATGTGCTGAACTATTGTGACTTTGCAGTACTTTGTTCTGCTGTACTCTGCTGTTCTCGACTGTGCTTTGCAGTACTGAGATGTCCAAACTTTTGAGAATTACATTCATATCTACAATTATGCATTCTGTGTACAACCCTTTTTCCCAAAAAAATTGTGACGCTGTGTAAAATGGAAATAAAAACAGAATGCAAAGATGTGCAAATCATTTAAACCCGATATTCAACAGAAAATCGTACAAAGACAACATATCAAATGTTGAAACTGAAAAATGTTATTGTTTTTTGAAAAATATACGCCCACTTTGAATTTGATGCCAGCAACACGTTTCAAAAAAGCTGGGGCAGGGGCGACAAAGACTAGAACAATTTAAGAATAACGTTTCTCAACGTAAAATTGCAAAGTATTTGGGGATCTCATTAACAATGGTACATAATATCATTAAAAGATTCAGAGAATCCGTAGATTGCTCTGTATGGAACGAACAAGGCTGAAAACCAATATTAGATGTCCGTGATCTTCGGCCCTCAGACGGCACTGCATTAAAAACAGATACGATTCTGTACTGGAAATCACTGCTTGGGCTAAGGAACACTTACGAAAACCATTGTCTCTGGCAGTTTGTCAGTGTGTCCACAAATGCAAAGAAGAAGCCATATACAAACAAGATCCACAAATGCTGCCACGTTCTCTGGGCCTGAGCTCATTTAAGATTGTCCGCAGAATAGTTGTCAGCTATGATATGCCACCTTGAGTTATTAAACTACAGTAAGTTAAGCGGTAGTGGAATTACATCCTGGTCCCTGATTTGAACTACAACCCCATTTCCAAAAATGTTGGGACATCGCGTAAAATGCAAATAATAACAGAATGCAATGATGTGCAAATCATTTAACCCCTATATTGAATTGAAAATGGTAAAAAGACAACATATCAAATGTTGAACCAGAGACATTTTATTGTTTTTTGAAAAATATATGCCCATTTTGAATTTGATATCAGCAACACGTTTAAAAAAAGTTCGGACAGGGGCATGTTTATTACTGTGTTGCATCTCCTCTTCTTTTAACAACAATCTGTAAGCGTTTGGGAACTGAGACCAATTGCTGTAGTTTTAAAAGTGAAATGTTTTCCCATTCTTGCTTGATATAGGATTTCACCTACTCAACCATTTGGGGTCTCCTTTGTCGTGTTTTTCGTTTCATAATGCGCCAAATGTTTTCAGTGGGTAACAGGTCTGGACTGCAGGCAGGCCAGTTTTATCAGACCACAGGACAGTATTCCACATTGCCTCATTCCATCTTAATTCTGAGCAGATATTTTACAGAAATTGAATTCCTTTCTTGTGTAAATTAATAAAATGTTTTATTGTTTATAGAGCTTCATATGGTTTGTTATACTTTGAAATCAATGTTTTTTGTTTGGCATACATTTGAAAATGAAAGAAAATAAACCTAGTCTTTCATTACTGTGGAATGTCTTGTAACTCTTCTCATCTCAGTGTCCTACTTCAGCATCACAGTTTGAAGATCAGGTATGATATTTAGGCCATAACCTGAATACCTCTTAATGTAGGCTAACTCCTGACCCTACACAATATCATTATCTCATATTTTTAAACAGTTAGGCTACTTAAAATCTGGTCTCCAATCAAGATCTATTGACTATAACATTGTTAACTACTATGTAATTCCTGGATTAGTACTTGTGATTTAAGGTCATACTCTATGGATTTTGCAGAGCATGAACCTGCGAGAGTGACTCATTGGCTTGATGTTTGCGAAGAACAACATGGTGTTGTCCAGGGTCACACTAAGGTTCTTTACACTCTGTGAGAGGGACACCATGGACTTTTCAGCGATGCTGGAAAGATCTTGGGAGTGGACAGGCCTTCCCCCGGAGGAGGAAACAACACTCATCTGGTGTCTGTCTGTTTCCCCCAGTGCCAGTCTTGTTTGCTCACTACCACCAAGGGCAAACACACACACACACAAGCACACAGAGTCTCTCTCCTTTAAGTCTTAGTAGAGTACACATTCCCAGATCAGCCGCCGAGTTATAATCAGGGTCAGTGGTAAGGATGAAATTAAACATTCCAGAAATGTTTACACGTACATAAAAAGCTTAGTGTTTTGCTCAAATGTAGTGCTTTTCCCCTTTGCCAAGATAATGCGTCCACCTGATTGGTGTGGCATATCAAGAAACAAATTAAACAGCATTATCATTACACAGGTGCACCTAATGCTGGGGACAATAAAAGGTAGTTGTACTGTAAAATGTGCACTTTCTTTCACTCTGTACCACAGATGTTTCACTTTTTGAGGAAGCTAGTAGATAACATGGAATATCCACCAGATCGATTGCCAGACATTTACATTTAATTCAATAATCAGACACTCAGACTCAGAGCAACTTAGAGTAATGAGTGGACAATTTTCTTTCTCACGCTTTGGAATCAAACACAACCATGGTGTTTTAATTACCACACTCTGTAAGCTGCCTCCAATTTTAGAGACTTTGTCAGTACTTCCAACTGGCAGCCAGCCCATAACTTCTATATGCTGCTTTATTACATGTGGGGTTGGTCTGAGATCAGCGACCTGCAGTGCAGATTACACTGTGGGTTGGTTCAACCAAAGAATTTCTGCACAAACTCTCACAAACCACCTTAGGAAAGCTCATCTGTGTGCTCATCTTCCTCACTAGGGCCTTGACCACGCTGCAGTTCGAAGTCAAAACCATCTTCAGTTGGGCAAATGCTCACCTTTCATTGCCACTGGAGATGTTCTCTTCACATATGAATCCTGGTTTCAAGTGTACCAGGCAGATGGTTGACAGCATGTATAACATTGTGTTGGCAGGCGGTTTGCTCATGTCAACAATGTGAACAGAGTGCCCCATGGTGGCAATGGGGTTATGGTATGGGCATGTATATACTAAGGAAAACAATCCTATTTTAATGATGGCAGTTTGAATGCACAGAGATACCGTGATGGGATTTTAAGGCCATTCATCTGGTGCCATTCCCCCATGTTTCAGCATGATAAAGCACGGCTCCTTGATGCAAGGATCTGTACTCCATTCCTGGAAGCTGAAAATATCTAATTTCCTCCATGGGCTATTTACGAACCAGATATGCCACCCACTGAACATGTTTTGTGGTGAGGGGACTTTGGCGGGAGGTGTCAGAGTCCTCCCCAAGACGTTTTTTTAATACGGATTTCCTGAATTTTTAAGGCCCAATACTGCTTTTCTTTATTTCAATATCAAATAATCTGTGTAAGAACTGATGAATCTGTATGTAATATTTGTCAATGTTAAATATATGTATCTACAATAATAGTAGAATGATAGTGTTTAACAATACCAACAAAAGCAGGCTGCTGTAATGAGTGGTGGTGGAGAGGAACCAGGCGCAGGCAGAATACAGGTGATGTTGACTTTTAATCGGAACAAACACCAAATACAAACAAACCTAACGAAAATAAAGGCGCTGAATTAAAACAGCAAACCGAAAGCACTCACCCATTACGCGTGTCGAACAACAACAACAATGATCGACAAGTGAGGGGAGCAGAGGAGAAACATTTAAACACATACTGATGGAATGATTGGGACCTGGTGTGAGTGATTGAAGACGTGACACAAAACAAGTCCGGGATGTGTTTGTGGAGTGACGGGAATGGGGGTGCACGGCGCGGTGGCGCTGATCCTCACCGTACCGTGAGAGCTGCCACATTCTAATGGTGCATATGCTTTTTGTTGAATTGAGCAACCCCAGTCAATTTCATTTTTTGTTTAATTTTTTTATTTCTTACTGCTAAATATTTCCACCGCTATAGATTTTAATTTCAATCATAAACTATCAGGAAATATTAAATTACAATAACAACTATAAAATTATATTTTTGCATTTTCTGTTTTTAAAGAAGCATTTTCTGCTCTGGTCCTTTAATAAAGTTTAATTTTGGGTTCACTATTAATAATCAAACATGTTTGACTAAAGTAAAATCAGCTTTTAACTGTCCTGTTGATTACTATTTAAAATTATCTATCATTAATCATAATAGTTTTCGTCAGAGCGAATACCTGTATAAAAATCTGATTGTGTTCATCAGGTGTATTTTTATGTACATGTTCTTTACTTTTTATGAACCTGCCCATTTAAAACTCGCCTGTACATCTTCCCTGTCTGAATCTGAACTGTCTGTCCTTTTGCTTCTGTTCTCTGATCTGTCTGTCATTCTTTCTTGTCCTCTTGTACCCTAACACAGCACAGGTATATGATTAAGGAAGCCAGTGACTATCGACCTTTAGGATTAAGCATTGTTTACCAAAGCTAATCTAGCAATGTACTGTGTCAACAGTACCATAACAGATTTATTAACACTGTTAATTAATTTTTTTATTCATCATATTAACATTAAGTCATCTTTACTTGTGTGTGCACCTAAGGGAACATGATGTCACCCTCACTTTTCCAACCTCTCTGCCAGTCAGTTCCTTATTCTCTGGAGTTTCTTGACAGACATTAGATGTTCAGTAATGGGCCAAGGATATTCCCACCAGAACTGTAACCTTTGATGTAGATGTTTTGTTCCGGTACTTTAATCGTCTGTGTTGGATCTTAGCCACCATACAAATAGCCGTTATAAGGTAGTTTTATCATAGAAATGTTGATTGAAAAGCCTCACACCTGAATCACAACGCCAATATGCTTGATGCTACTTAGACTAGATAGTGTTTTGACAGATGGTAATTATTCCAGAACTGAGTGGGAGTGAATTAATTTACATTAGCTAAAATACATTTACTATTATTTTCTTAAAGGAATGTTGTATATCGGCAGCACCAGCTTCATCGGCGATGGATCGCTGCGTGCTGCAGCTACATGACATGAATTAATGAACAACAGGCAATAATTGGCTAGGATTAGGCTAACTTCAATACTTGTGCATGCAAAGATTAGTAACTCCAGCAAGGAGAGATGCCAGTCAAACCATGAATTGCCTGTAGCTTCATGTTCATTAACATCAGCAAGGAAAAATGCCACTTCACCAGTACTCTTCTCTAGCTAACTAACTACAATAAGCTATTTGGCTAGCCCAGTTAGCTAACGTTACTTGAGAGACTCATGTCAAGAAGCTGAACAATATGTTCTTATTTGTCTTATCTTATGTCTACTCATATGCTGCTCCACACTAAAAAACTAGTGGACATGTCCATGTGCCTGACTCTCTGACTCCCACAAAGCCACAGCATGAACGTTACTTTGGGAATTTTCTTTGGGAATGTGTGGAGGGGGTGCATGATTGTTGCCGGCTATGTGTAACATTTTTTAAATTGTTGCATGTTGGTTTATATGTTTCTTTAAGTTTTGAAAAATTCTTTTTTTTTTGCTTTTGTTTGTGTGTTGTTGTTTTTTTTAGGCGTGTGTGTATTTGTGTTTAGGTGTGTTTGTTTGTTTTTAGGTGAGTGAGTTTGTGCCGCACAATTGTATTACCTCCCTAAATAATTGAGATCTCCAGTGGTCTAGGGGTAACTTGACTAGCTGATTGGTAATTCATTGTTAATTAATGACACAGCTTACTGGACGGAGGGATAGAAAGAAGCACAGAAAAGAGGGGTGCTGAGGGAGGAATGGACAGCAAGAGAAGGGAGAGACGAAGGAGGATAGGAGAGAAAAGGATGACGAGATGGAGAACGGACAGAGAGAAAGGGAGAGATGAAAATGAAGGAACAGGAGTGGAGAAAGGGAAATGAAGAGACAGGGAGAGAGGGATGTATGGAGATGAAGGGACAGGGGGGGAGAGAGGGGTGAGATGGGTGGAAGAGGGATAGGGCCAGAGAGAGACAGGAAGGGACACCCGCTGAATGGGTGTAGTGATTGGATACTGTACTGCATGGAGGAATAACACCTGATTAATGGGTTGTCCAACACATACTCTGACACACCCTCTCTCTGCAACACACACACACATATACACACACACACACACACACACACACACTTTCTCTCTACAACACACACACAGACACCCTCACACTCTCTCACACTACACACGCCGCATTTCTCTTTGTCAGGGTGCAGTGGAGGTGGAGAAATGAGAGCACTAAGGATTAAGGTTGACACCTCATCCGCTGTTCCACTGTGTTCTGCCCCTCCTGTTTCCATGCTTCTCCCTTCCTGTTCCCCTATTACTCTCCACTGAGGCTGACTGGCCAAGGGCAAAACCACAGGTGACCTCTGGGCTAAGCTCACAGTGAGCTGATTGGATCCTTTGGGTGGGCCATGTATTGCTATAGAACTTTGGTTATTTAATTATTACCCCAGTCAATTTTCCAGTAAACAATTCTGATGGGATTCATTTGACCAAACTGACCCTGTAATTCTTTGTTTTTCCACATTCAAGGCTGATGATTATGACAGAATCCTGCAGGCTGTTTTAGGCGGGAACATAATTCAACTTGTGTGGGGATGGATAGACTAATATTTGTTTTCAGTTTGGAGAAAGTTATATTGATTAGAACCATAAACAGTGGTCATAAGCGACATACAGTTGGGTCCGGAAATATTTGGACACTGACAGAATTTTCATAATTTTGGCTCTGTACGCCACCACAATGAATTTGAAATGAAACAACCAAGATGCAATTGCAAGTGCAGACTTTCAGCTTTAATTCAAGGGGTTGAACAAAAATATTGTATGAAACGTTTAGGAATTGCAACCATTTTCATACACAGTCCCCTTATTTCAGGGGCTCAAATGTAATTGGACAAATTAACACAATCATAAATAAAATGTTCATTTTTAATACTTTGTCGAGAATCCTTAGCAGGCAATGACTGCTTGAAGTCTGGAATGCAGGGACATTGCCAAATGCAGGTTTTCCTCCTTTGTGATGCTTTGCCAGGCCTTTACTGCAGGTGTCTTCAGTTGTTGTTTGTTCATGGTTTTAAGTTTTGTCTTCAGCAAGTGAAATGCATGCTCGATCGGGTTGAGATCAGGTGATTGACTCGGCTGTTGCATAATATTCCACTTCTTTGCCTTAAAAAACTCCTGGGTTGCTTTCGCAGTATGTTTTGGGTGATTGTCCGTCTGTAAACTGAAGCGCCGTCCAATCAACTCCGCTGAATTTGGCTGAATCTGAGCAGACAATATATCCCTATATACTTCAGAATTCACCCGGCTGCTTCTGTCACATCATCAATGAACACTAGTGACCCAGTGCCATTGGAAGCCATGCATGCCCATACCATCACACTGCCTCCACCATGTTTTACAGATGATGTGGTATGCTTCGAATCCTGAGCCGTTCCAAGCCTTCTCCATACTTTTTTCTTCCCATCATTCTGGTAAAGGTTGATCTTAGTTTCATCTGTCCAAAGAATGCTGTTCCAGAACTGGGCTGGCTTTTTTAGATGTTTTTGACAAAGTCTAATCTGGCCTTTCTATTCTTGAGGCTTATGAATAGTTTGCAACTTGTGGTGAACCCTCTGTATTTGCTCTCGTGAAGTCTTCTCTATATGGTAGACTTGGATAATGATATGCCTACCTCCTGGAGAGTGTTCTTCACTTGGCTGTGTGTTTTCTTTACCATGGAAAGGATCCTATGATCATCCACCACTATTGTCTTCCGTGGACGTCCAGGCCTTTTTGTGTTGCAGAGTTAACCAGTGCATTTTTTTTCTCAGAATGTACCAAATTGTTGATTTGGCCAGTCCTAATGTTGCTGCTATCTCTCTGCTGGAATTTTTTTTGCAGCCTAAGGATGGCCTGTTTCACTTATATTGAGAGCTCCTTTGACCGCATGTTGTGGGTTCACAGCAACAGCTTCCAAATGTGAATGCCACACCTGGATTCAACTCCAGACCTTTCACCTGCTTAATTGATGACGAAATAACAAAGGAATAGCCCACACCTGTCCATGAAACAGCGTTTGAGTCAATTACTTTGGGTCCCTTGATAAAGAGGGGGCTACATATTAAAGAGCTGTAATTCCTCAACCCTTCCTCCAATTTGGATGTGAATACCCTCAAATTAAAGCTGAGGGACTGCACTGTAAGCCCATATTCATTATTTAACTGTAACGTGAATATATTTTGGTAAACAGCCAAAGTAACAAAACCTGTGTCAGTGTCCAATTATTTCCGGACCTAAATGTAGCAGGGCTTTTTTAACCTCAAAATCACTCAGGGTCTACAGTTAGCTACAGTTAGAAAGTAGCTAACTACTAAAAGGTCTACAGTTAACTACAGTTAGAAAGTAGAATACACTTGTAGAATAGATTTTAGAAAATTGATGGTACATTAGGTTTACTTCTTGTTATGTCTGTCCAGAGTCACTCAATTAGCAATGTTGGCTAACATTATATAGATTATATACATTCCTCATAGGAATCATGACTGGATTACTGGCTATAAAGGGGATTATTTGTCTTCATCACAGATTTTAGTACCGCATTTTTTTTAATTCTGCTTTAGTTGTACCCTTTTGTTTTAGTTTATGTATGTATCATTTGAATGTTTAATTTAGCCTTTGGCGTAAAAAGAAGCATGTCAGTTAACACATTACATGCATACAGTGTGTCATGTCATGGCATTAAGATCCAAAGCCCTCTCCCACATTTAGAGCAGTGGTTCCCAAACCTCTCCCGGGCCCCCCCAGCCATTCCATCTATTAGATGTATCCCAGAGCTAGCTCACCTGATTCAACAGGTAAGGGTTTGTTAATTAGTTAATAAGTTGATTCAAGTGTGCTAGCTCTGGGGTACATCTAATAGATGGAATGGCTGTGGGGGCCCCAGGAGAGGTTTGGGAACCACTGATTTAGAGCACAGACACCTGTGTTCCTGATCACTGTCCTTATTTAAGCTCCTCCTTCCCTGGTGTATCTTGACGATCATTATTTTGTTCTCGTGCCTCTGTAACGTTGTTTCTGTTTTCATGTGTCTTTTCTGTTTTTGTTACGTCTTAGTTCATTTCTATTAAGTCCTCCGTCCCCCTGTGCCTCTGTCCTGACTCTATTAAGTCCTCCGTTCCCCTGTGCCTCTGTCCTGACTCTATTAAGACCTCCGTCCCCCTGTGCCTCTGTCCTGACTCTATTAAGTCCTCCGTCCCCCTGTGCCTCTGTCCTGACTCTGTCAAGTCCTCCGTCCTCCCTGTGGCTCTGTCCTTACTCTGTCAAGTCCTCCTTTCCCCCTGTGCCTCTGTCCTGACTCTGTCAAGTCCTCCGTTCCCCCTGCGCCTGTGTACTGACTCTATTAAGTCCTCCGTTCCCCTTGTGCCTCTGTCCTGACTCTGTCAAGTCCTCCGTTCCCCCTGTGCCTCTGTCCTGACTCAGTCAAGTCCTACGTTCCCCCTGCGCCTGTGTCCTGACTCTATTAAGTCCTCCGTTCCCCCTGCGTCTGTGTCCTGACTCTTAAATGCAACGTTACTATTTTGAACAGAATTTGATCAGATCTTCAACCAAAACCTAACATTAAATGAAAGAAACCTGAGTGAACAAATTAGACAACATGTGTGTAAAAACTATGAAGGGTGATTTATTTAAAACACAGCTGTCAGGACTGTTTAAAGGAAAGCGAGGAGCAGGAGACGAGGAGCTAGTGAAAAGTATTTCCTTTAATATGAGCAACACAGTACCGACGTATGCTCGGAAAGTGAGACAATAACACACAAAGACTAGGGAAGCAGAGGGAACATATATACTGGGGAGAATGACTGTAAATGAGGACCAGGTGCGCTAAACAAAACAGGTGAGATGAACTGATGAGATGGGCGGTGGTGTCAGAAAGCCGGTGACATCGACCGCCGGAGCCTGCCCGCTGCAGGGGGAGGAGAGGCAGCAGAGGGCGCAGTCGTCACAACAGCAATACATTTTGGATTCATTTTTGATGGTCAAATTGTTGTGCAAAATACAACTATAGAATATACTTTCAAAAGAATGAGTTGCTATTCATACATCTTTAAAAATATATGTATCCAACTATGTATCTAATCATTTAAAATTGAGTTATTTAGCCCTCCATAATCACTGCTTGTGTAACTTTAAGATTCAATGCCTGCAACCAAACTCTTCCGTGCTGTTGTGTCTCCCACATTGCTTGCTTACTTCTGGCCCAATTTTCCAGGTACAACTGCTTTAACATAGCAACATTTGTGGGTTTTTGAGCTTGAAATTTGCAAAACATCACTATTGGATTTAAGTATGGACAGTAACATCTTAATGTAGACTTTTTTGTGTATTTTGGATCAATGCATTCCACAGTGAACTGAATCTAACATAGGGACCCCAGACAATGCTAGAAACAGCAATGGCCATAAACTGAATCCAAACATCTAATTAAGTGTCGTATTTGTCGTAAATGTCTCAACACATTGGCGCAAGATAAAATATTAACAAATAGACTCAAAAGGAAATCCCATTGCCACAAGCAGCACTGTACAAATTCAGTTAAGCAGGATGCAAAATATCACACACTGTATCTGCTTATAGAAACAGGTTTGCTTTACGTTGTTACAGCGCTGTAGCCGCAGGAAAAAAACTGCAGCAAAGTGTGCATTGCGGTTGAGCACTTTCAGTTGTGGAAATTTATTCACTATTGCTGGCTACTTTGAGCTTCTTGGTCAATTCACTGAATCTACTTTTAATATTTTAAATGGAGAAAAAGGCACTGGGAAAGTTAACAAAACAAATCATTCATCTGTAGGCTATGTGCATAGTCCTCTGTTTTTATCATCGATTTGTTCCCAGACTGCAAATAAAAAAACAAACATTTCAACATTTATTGGTCGCAGATGTTGATGCAGATGTTGTGGCGGATGTAGTGACATTTTTTTTCTTTCAGTTGCTTAACAATGGCGTCCATTAAATGAAGTAGCTCTAAAATCAACAGAAAGAAAAACTACACGCAGGTACAAACTTTTCCAAGTTGCTATGAAACATTACAATATCAAATGTAATGAAGAAATGTCCTGGAGAGCAATGACCCCCACTGGCCTGTTAGGCTGACCTCTCCACCCTCCTGATGAGCTCCCTCTCCACCCTCCTGA
>JACXGI010013554.1:0-20612 GCA_016801175.1 Esox masquinongy | reverse complement strand
CACACACACACACACACAGAGTCCAAGAGGGAGACAGAGCTCTTACAAGTTCCTACCTTTATTTGGGTTAGTCAATCACTAGTACAGACAGTGCCGGGTTCCGGGAGGATCCAGTAGCCAAGAGTCAGATCAACTCTTCTCTGGTCTTCGATCGAAAAAACTCTCATTACAGGATCCTCCAGGCCCTTTTATAATGTTTTTTTATTCATGATGTTTATGAAGGAGGTACACATTTTACGTAATTGTACAATGATTGGTTTACCATGATATCATCTTCCAGTCCCCTCCCTTTATACATGAAGGATGTACATATTATATAAAATTGTTCAATGTTTGGTTTATTATTAACACATGACCCCAGACTTTAGTCACAGTTCTTACCGTGCAATCTTTCCTATAGCAAAATAGACAAAAATTTTATCAGTCATATCATTGTTTGGGAATACTACTAATAAGCGGGAAGACATAAACATTAGTTAAATAGCCAGCTCCTACGACACTAGTAGTAGCTAAAGCAGCTGCTATATCTCCTATAGAGCAATTCCAATTTTCATTAACCTAATTATTGGGTGTCCTACCTGTGTGGATTGATATCATACTACTACTATGTAGCTGTACTAGCTAGCTACCTACAGGAGCTAGTAAACGTGAACTCTCGGCACTGATAAACACAACCAAGTGTACACACCCACAAGCAGCTAGCGATTAGCAAGTCAAGCGAAAGGCCAAAAAGCAGATGGACATCCACAGCTAGACTAGCTCTCTATAGCTAGCAATCAGAAACCTAAGCTAACGGTAGCAAGGATAAGAATAATGTCAAACTCTGAGTTGGCGCTTTTTTGGAACAGGTAATTCTATTTTTCTATTTTTCATATTATTATTCTGAACTTCATTCTCTCTCAGGCATTAGTGCAGAACCGCTTTCTGATTGGTGAGTAATTGCAAAATGCTGTAATTGTTGTTTTACTGAAAAAATCCTGCTTTGTGCATACTTTAACTACAGTGGCAATGGGCAAAGTTTATAACTTCGTAATAAATTAAAATAAATGTTATGTTTTGCATGGCTTTTTCCACTGTGCCAAAATCGTACCGAACCATGACTTCAAATTTTCGGTACGTACCGGAACGTGACTTCTACGTACCATTACACCCATAGTACTTATACAGAACAAGGTGTGGTAAGATGCTTGCACAGCTGGCTAATGTCAATAAGACACGTTTCTTTCAGTTCTGCCCATTCCTGCCCATTCAAATTTTACCCAAAGGCTGGTTTCCCCTCCTATTCCCAGGGCCCTGAAGGAACAAGACAGATGGGTCACATGTAGAATTAAGAACAGGTACTCAGATGGCTTTAACAGCCTAAAAGGGGGCCTGCTGATGACTGATAAGGATGTAAACCATAAACCAATAAACAAGAATCAAATCCCCTCTCCCACATTTACGACCCTGCTACTGTAGCACCTCCTGAACTTAATCTACTGCCCAAGGCAGAAGGACAAAGCTGCTTTTCATTAAGCTCAACACTCCACCCGTAACTGTCTTATACATTTCTAGAATTCATTAATACATCAGCTTAGCAAAACTTCATTACTATACTCATCAATGGAACACACAAGATATTTCCCTAAATGGGTAAAACGTTTGAACCAGGAGAAATGAAACATGCTTTATGTAGGATTTATATGTTCTCTGTTACCACATGTATTTATGTACAGGCCATGAGCATGACATGAGACCTCTGTGTCTCTTCCCTACACATTTAAGAAGTACTTGCATATGCTTTACAATTAAAGGGCAGTACAACAAGAACATTCCTACAGCATAGATTCTTATCACATTCTAGATTTTTCCATCACAGAAGTATCGTAAACAAGCTAGTAACCACCGAAAAGAGAGTAGGTGACTTGGAATAAATTGGGTTAGTTCTTACCTGAAAACTATGTAAAAAAGACTGAAAATTGTTTTGCACTAGTTAGCAATTTTGTGTTCTTACGTGTAAATAAATGTTTTGCTCTAGTTTAAAAATTAAAAAAGTTTGAATTTTGATATCAATGACCAATGTTTGTTTGAAAATATAATTTTTATGTTTTCAACTTTATTTTTCACGTGAACAATAATTATATATTTTATTAACGCCATTGCACAATCCTCCTTGACTTGTAATGTGTACACAAGTTAACTCAGGCAAGCCTGAATGACTAAAAGTGATTTGCCTGGTTTCAATACATGAAAGCATTGCAATGAAATAATAAACAACACATAACATCAATTGTGGGAACAGATCTTGTTGGATCACAAACGCATTGTAAAACATGAAATGCTACAATGCGTCAGACACCGGTTATAAACCATCTCTTACACACTCAGCTGTTATAACACTTAACATCAAATGCTAGAAATTTGGTACATTGACAGGACGCTGTTCCACCTGACACAGGGATACCGTGGCATCATATTCCCAAATCATAAACCCTGGATAGAGGTGCTCAGTGAATGTGGCGTGGAATGTGTGAAGATGAGTAAGTGTTTGAGATGAGATACTGTAGATGGACAAAGTGCCAGCCGGCATGTCCAGATATACTCCAACTCTTTTGGAAGAGGGGGCAGGTATGGTAGTACTCTTATTATTGTGCCACACAACATATGTGTCATCAGTGCACACCACAGACCAGGACAATTCATTGGTCCCGAGCTGACACGCATCACCCTTTCCATTCCTGCTGATTCTTTTATATGTCACTCCTATCTCCGCCCTTTTCCAACCCCAGTCTACCTCCCAGTAACAGCGCCCAGACAGATCCTCTCTACATAGCACTTGTCGATAGTAATCAAATCTTTCTTTGTGTCTACGGCATGGATACTTCTTTTTCCTGCATGTTGCCTTTTTTCTATCTTCAGACAGAGTGAGGTCATTGTTTGCTGTGTTTGGGTTCAGCGTAAGCTCACAGGCATCTGACGAGAAACACAAAGAGACAAATAAGACATGTTCATGAATCTTCTTCAATTTACACAAAATATTAAAGTAGTATAAATAAGTCATTTAAATGTAAAGAATGGAAGTAGGTAAAAGATATATAAAGAGGTTGTGACTTTCTATATCCACTGTATATACCAGATTGTTTTGCTTAAAACCTATTTTGTTGAAATGGAGCTTTATTAAATATGGTTATGCTGTATGTACTGATACAGATCCTATAAATAGTAGTAACCACCTGGAATGTCTGACCATGTAGCTGAATTGGCTGCACATTAATAATGTAAAATATTTACTGTTTCAAGATATGTGTGGGGGGTTGCTCATGACTATAGAGGCTTCCTGACATTGGGTGCCACAGGTACAATATATAAAATACTCAAAACATAAATGGTTGACTAGATGCATAGAAATGTCTCCAGTGTTAAATTAACACTTTTAAAGAGTGGGTGCATATACACACTCAAATGAGTATTCAATGCTAAGACTGCGTAGTGTTAAAGCATATATGTATGTTAATATTTTTACACATGATGTCATGAATCACTCAGCAAAGGCAGAAGTGTCTCGGTCCCAGACGCAGAGCGACTAGCAGATTTATGTGTTCGGGCAGGAAATCGTAGTCAGGCAGGCAAATGGTCGAACACAGTAAACCAATACAGGTTGGCAACGGTACTGAAACACTAGGCAGGCGCGTAGTCGAGAAGGCGGGCAGGTAGTCAAAACGGCAGGCAAAATTACAAGTCCGGCAGAATAGTTAAAAAGGGTTAGCTAGAGTCGGTACAGTGAGAATGCAAAAACTGAACAATCTAAACAGACTTAGCAAAACAGGCTGAGCAACAAGTGACAAACAACAATACCTCAAAATGAGGGAACAGAACTGAACAGACTAAGTGGGGAACGCTAAGTGGGAACAGGTGTGTGACACAGGTGGGGCTAACAACAAAGGACACATGCTACGTTCAAGAACACAAGCTGTATGTGAAGGTGGAAAAAAATGTCTTCCATGTTTCTACAGTGTCCTTTCTGGGCTTTGTACTGACATCTGGAGGAGTCAGCCTGAATGAAGACAAAGTCAGCGCTGAGTGCAACTGGCCCCAAACCCGTACGGTGAAGGACCTTCAAAGATTCCTCAGGTTTGCCAATTTCTATCGCACATTCATTAGGAAATACAGCACCAACAGCAGCTCCCCTCACTGCTCTCACTAACCAAAAGTCCAGGACTCTGTCTTGGTCTGATTCTGCGCTTTCTGCCTTAACCACCTTGAAACAGGCTTTCACGTTTGCCCCCATCCTTCGCCAACCAGATCCCACTCAGCCATTCGTCCTGGAGGTTGACGCCTCGGAGGTAGGAGTAGGAGCAGTGTTATTTCAGCGATTCAGTACTCCTCCCAGACTACACCCGTGTGCATTCTATTCTAAGAAGCTCAACCCTGCCGAAAGGAATTATGACATGGGTAACAGAGAACTTCTGGCTATCAAAGTTGCACTGGAGGAGTGGCGTCACTGGCTCAAGGGTGCTCAACACCCGTTCCTGGTGTTGACAGATCACCGCAACCTAGAATATATAAGGAATGCAAAAAGGTTGAACCCACGCCAGGTCCGATGGTCACTGTTCTTCAACAGATTCAACTTCACAGTCTCTTATTAACCTGGGAAGAACACCAAGGCCGATGCTCTGTCCTGCCAGTTCGATCCTCCCGATGTGTCTCGAACCCTGAACACATTCTACCCCTTTCTTGCCTGGCCAGACCCATTTGATGGGAAATCCAGAACACCATTCGCGATGCCCTTCAGGCACATCCAACCCCACAAGAGACCCCCTGGAAAAAGCACTATGTTCCTGCCATGGTCAGACACCAGTTGCTGCAATGGTATCACACCTCCTTGGGACCGGGACATCCTGGAATAACAAGAACTACACAGCACATGGTGGATGGGCGGATGGTGGAACCGCTGCGGTTTGGTGAGTAACGTACCCGCAGGAAAAACTGTGGTTTGGTGAGTAACATACTCGCAGGAAAAACTGTGGTTTGGTGAGTAACATACTCACAGGAAAAACTGTGGTTTGGTGAGTAACATACCCACAGGAAAAACTGTGGTTTGGTGAGTAACATACCCAGCGCCTAAAGGTGGGCAAGAAATGTGGTCAGCAATACAAGCAGAGGTTGGTACACAGAAAGATTCAGGCAAAGGTACAGACTAGGATATGGCTAACTCGAAAAACAAAAGACAGGCTAAGGTAAATGATCGGTTAAAGGCTATCACACAACATTAAAACGGGCTTAGTATGTCGTACACCTACAAACAATACCTCACACAGAAAGGTGTATGGACCTAGGCTATATGCAGAAGGGGTAATGAGGAACAGGTGTTTAGAATTCCGGTGATTGAGACCGGGGAGGAATGCTGCATTTGTGGGAGCTGGAATCTTGGAACTCAGAGGCTGTCATCCTGTTGAAGTGTTTGCAGGTTAGAGCTGTATGCAGGCAAGCAAGCAAGTTAATTTATATAGCTTCTTACATAGAAGCAATTCAATATGCTTTACAAAGAAAAAGAAAAAAATATAAAAATACAATAGCATAAAAACATGCAGACCTTACAACATCTCCTTAGTTTAACAACACTCTGCAACTGTTGACTTAGTACAAATAGCTCGTCAATTCCCCCAAACATATCGTTTGCCAGATCACACCAGACGTTAACAGGTATCCACACACTTAACTTGTTACGTTCTTTCCATCACTTTTATTCTCTGTGAAGGAAGAAAGGTCAACAAACCCTGTTGGAATTCAATTTTTCTCTGGATGTCTATTCTGTGATGCGTTCTCTCTGAGGAGCTTGAAACACCTTCCCATTTGATCTCCATACTTGTGTAGCAAGTGTAGCCTGTCATACTGTCCTTCATTTCAGTACACACCATATTGCATAACACGTCCCAGTCATTGATTTGGTACTCCACGCCTAATGTTGCGTCTGTATTTTCAGTTCCTGTGGATAAACTGTACAACTTTCATTTAATTACCCGATGCCGGGTAATCAAACACAAAGTCAATCATGTTTCCATTCGGCATGTCATACTGATCTGTCAGCAGCTTGAGTTCTATACAAATTAAGAAAACACTTCTTTGGCGCATCATATATTTCTGGAACGTAGTCTTCAACTTTTCGATCTTCCATTCTGCGTCAGGGCTACCACCGGTGTATAACTAAGTACTAACGCCATTATTGTTTCTCACGTGATCACTTTACTTTTTATTCACTTTACTCACTTTATTCACTCACTTTAAAACCCCTTTATGCAGATCTTGAAACAAGACACAGATCTCTAGAAGGAACTAAAAAACAAATTGTTAAACTAAAGTCCAGACCATCTTTTACCTGCAGGAAAGCCTGCCTCTTATTTGTTCATGATTCTGTGAAAACAGCTCAAGAGGCAGTCCCCCTTGACCAATCCCCTCCCTATTGATCTCAAGACGTCCTTAGTCACCAGACACACGCACGGACGCACCCGCACACACACACACGCAATAAACATATTCATAAAACAGATTTATTAACCATAAACAACACTTAAAACCGTGGACCGCTTATGAACCCACCCTGAGAATTACCTCCCTGAAAAACATCAGTTCAAATATTAGCTCACCGGACATGAATGTCCGCTCATACATTTGATCCATAAAAAAACATTTCTCATATCCCTTTTAACCCTTGACCGTGGTCACAGGTAGGCAAAAACAATAAATCTCACCAAATCTGAAACTCAATGTCTACCTTGTCGAGGGCAGATCTTTCTGAGAAAATAGGTGCCCATGTATTAAATGCATTATGAACACTAATTTGCTTCTTTATGTATTGTATTCTGTTTATCGATTGGAAACCTGCTTAACTACTATGCAAAACCCAGTGTAATAAATGGACTGTGTTAGACTAGGCCCGCATTGCTTTAAACTGTTCATCTATACATTCCGCATAGGAGAAGACCTAGGTCAGCATGCTCTGTTCTTAGAAGTGATTATGGCCACAATCGAAGGCGCCAGGCCTCAACCTATCTTATCTATGGCCCTGTACAGATGGCTCCCCTGGTGAAGTTGCCTGTGTCTCCTCTGTTTCTTCCATTCGGCAGGACAGAGACAAGGGGTAGCTCAGTTCAGGAGATCTGTTAACTCTGACCTAGAACTATGGTTGCCATGACAGTGTAGGGTGCTATCTTGTTTTCCTATTAGTATGATGACTTATTTTCTTGTATATATCTTATACAAGTTATATACAAGAAGCTGACAAGGAGGGGTATGAAAAGGTGAAAGCAATAATGTATGATCAGAACAAATGTCATGACACTACTCTGTTGGTCTCTGTACCTATACTCTGTTTTGTTTTGATTATTGTTCCCGTGGACCCACAAAATTAAACTTGGAAGTAATCAACTGTTGTACAAATGACTGTTGAGTCTATTTCATAATAAATTGTGAATATTTTCCATTTTCCACAACCTTATCTCTCTAATGGGCGCACACACCAAACTGTTGCGCCACAAAATCTATTCCAACAATGCAGGAAAATACGTCTGTATGAACATTGCACATCTGATTATTGTTTCTGACCCGTGGGATGTCACTGTCAAGTAAATGTTTCGACATTTCGTAAAGCCTCGACACAAATGGTAAGTTTCAGAATTCCATCACGGTGTGCTTAGGCTAAAACAGGGGGTCTGCCATTCCCCCAGCACTCCTGCTTCCTATGATATCTAGTATACAGTAAGTTACTGTATATTTACAGTAATTTGCTGGCAACCCAGCTGCCAGTAATTTAGTGTAATTTTACTGGCAATGTTTTACAGAGTAGCCAAGAGAATATGTTTTGATCAGGGTGCTGGTTGACCAATTCGTTTAAGAATTTCTCAGGGGTAGCTGAGTTGGTGAAGGGGGTCTGCCACACCCCCAGCACACCTAGTTCCTATGATATCTAGTATACTGTAAGTTAATGTATGATTACAGAAATGTTCTGGCAACTCAGCTGCCAGTAATTTACTGTAATTTGACAGGCAATGTTTAACAGTAACTGACTATAATGCAATATAATGTTTGTGACTATAATGTACTCCCTCTTCACCCACGAATGTACACAGTTCCAACACCATCGTCAAGTTTGCAGGTGACACCATGGTGGTAGGCCTGATCAGTGAAAATGATGAGTCAGCCTACATGAAGGAGGTCAAGCTCCTGGCGGCATGGTGCGTTGACAACAACCTGGCCTTAAATGCAAAGAAAACCAAGGAGCTCATTGTGGATTACAGGAAGCGTGTGTCCAGCTTCAAATTCCTGGATGTCCACAACTCCGAGGACCTCTCCTGGTCCCTCAACACCTCAACCCTGGTCAAAAAAGCGCAGCAGCACCTGTACTTTTTGAGGAGGCTGAAGAAAGCCCGCCTGTCCTCCAAGATCCTTGTGAACTTTTACCGCTGCACAGTCGAGAGCATTCTGACTAACTAATTCTGACAGCGTGGTTTAGCGGTTGCTCCATAGTGAAAACTGCCCAGCATATCACTGGTATCCAGCTCCCAGCCATCATAGACCCCCAGCACAAGCGGTGTCTGCATAGTGCGTGCGGCATCATCAGGGACCCTTCACATCCATGCCACAAACTCTTTGCCCTCCTACCATCAGGCAGGCGGTACAGGTCTCTTCTTTCCCACACCAGCAGGCTCAGGAACAGTTTCTCCCATCTACTGTAACCCTGCTGAACTCTGTGACCCATCACTAACAAAACCCACCTGCCTCCCAGGGACCTTGTTGCACTATTCCCTTGGTACTACTCTGACACTGCCTTGCAAAGTCTGATACTGGATGTTTTCAGCTGTTACATGTACGTGTCTACCTCGAGAACCTCACTGCTGCTCTCCCTGCCTTTCAGTTGCACATGCACGTTGCACCTTCAATTTGCCTCATTGCACACTTAGAATTGCCATTGTACTTGCATTTTTACAGTTATTACATACACATGTCTACCCCGGGGACCTCATTGCTGCTATCTCTGCATCCCGGTTGCACATGCTACCTTATTCCTTCTATTTGCCTCGGTTGCACATCTAGAATTCCATTTGCCATTTATACCCGCACAACTACAGTTGTGCTCATTAGTTTGCATACCCTGGCAGAAATTGTGAAATTCTGGCATTGATTTTGAAAATATTTTTTTTATATTATGTCTTTTATTTAAGGATAGTGATCATATGAATCCATTTATTATCACATAGTTGTTTGGCTCCTTTTTAAAAGCCCTGATCAAAAGTTTACATACCCTTGAATGTTTGGCCTTGTTACAGACACACAACGTGACACACACAGGTGAAAATGGTAATTAAAGATTAATATCCCACACATGACATTTTAAATTGCAATTAGTGTCTGTGTATAAATAGTCAATGAGTTTGTTAGCTCTCATGTGGATGCACTGAGCAGGCTAGATACTGAGCCATGGGGAGCAGAAAAGAACTGTCATAAGACCTGTGTAACAAGGTAATGGAACTTTATAAAGATGGAAAAGGATATAAAAAGATATCCAAAGCCTTGCAAATGCCAGTCAGTAATGTTCAATCACTTATTAAGAAGTGGAAAATACGGGGATCTCTTGATACCAAGCCAAGGTCAGGTAGACCAAGAAAGATTTCAGCTAAAACTGCCAGAAGAATTGTTCGGGATACAAAGAAAAACCCACTGGTAACCTAAGGAGAAATACAGGCTTCTCTGGAAAAAGATGGTGTGGTTGTTTCAAAGAGCACAATATGACGATACTTGAACAAAAATGACCTGCATGGTCAAGTTGCCAGAAAGAAGCATTTACTGCGCTAATAGCACAAAAAAGCCTGTTTACAATTTCCTCGATAACACCTTAACACGCCTCACAACTTCTGGCACATCATAATTTGGAGTGACAAGACCAAAATAGAGCTTTATGGTCACAAACATAAGCGCTGTGTTTGGTGAGGGGTGAACAAGGCCTAAAGTGAAAAGAGTACAATCCCCATTGTGACGTATGGTGGTGGCTCACAGATGTTTTGGGGGTGTGTGAGCTCTAAAGGCACGGGGAATCTTGTGAAAATTGATGGCAAGATGAATGCAGCATGTTATCAGAAAATACTGGCAGACAATTTGCATTCTTCTGCACAAAAGCTGCGCATGGGACGCTCTTGGACTTTCCAGCATGACAATCACCCTAAGCACAAGGCCAAGTTGACCCTCCAGTGATTACAGCAGAAAAAGGTGAAGGTTCTGGAGTGGCCATCACAGTCTCCTGAAATTAATATCATTGAGCCACTCTGGGGACATCTCAAACATGCGGTTCATACAAGACGACCAAAGACTTTGCATGACCTGGAGGCATTTTGCCAAGACGAATTGGCAGCTATACCACCTGCAAGAATTCTGGGTCTCATTGTCACAACTCAGGTGTGGACCCAAATGCACGACACGGAGGCAGGAACTGCCGTTAGGGTGTTTAATGGAACTGAATCAGCAAGTATAGAGTAGTCAAAACAGGCAGGGGTCGGTACACTGGGGATCTCGGCGAAAGTACAGGTGGACGATGAGCTGGAGAGTAGAGCAGGTAGACAAGTAGGAAACACACAAGACAAAATGGCAACTGGAACAAACAGAGAAGACAGGTTTAGTAGGCAGGGATAACGAGGGGATGGGAGACACCTGGTGGGGCTGAGACAAGACAACACAGGTGAACAGAATCAGGGTGAGGGTGTGACACTCATAGACAACTATTACAAAAGACTGCACTCTGTCATTGATGCTAAAGGGGGCAATGCACAGTATTAAGAACTAAGGGTATGCAGACTTTTGAACAGGGGTAATTTCATTTTTTTCTTTGTTGCCATATTTTGTTTTATGATTGTGCCATTCTGTTATGACCTACAATTGAATATGAATCCCATAAGAAATAAAAGACGTGTTTTGCCTGCTCACTCATGTTTTCTTTAAAAATTGTACATATATTACCAATTCTCCAAGGGTTTGCAAACTTTGAGCACAACTGTATTTATCCCACTGTTAACATACATTATACTTAGTACTTGTAAACTTTCTGTCCTCCTCTATTTGCCTTAATCGCACATTTAATATTGCCATTTGTAGTGCATTTGCCCCCATTGCACATCTATACATTCCAATTGTAAATTTTCTGCCCCCTTCTATTTGTACTTCTAGTTGGATGCTGACTGCATTTCGTTCTACTGTACCTATACTTGTTCAATGACAATAAAGTTGAATCTAATGTATCTAATATGTATAAGTACTCACATTTTTTCAGTCCTGCTTTTAGCCAGCTCACTCCAATATAGTCCACACTGTAAAAGAAATTACAAACACACACAAGCATACACTGAGAAAAAAATATCTAAATTCTAGTGGAGAAACGTAAATCTCTGTCCCCTGTATAATCCCCAAATAAACATGGATTGACATATTACTTGATGCATCTATAGAGCAGGATTTATTTGTGCATGCATTAATAAACATTTTAATAAATGCGTAGTTAACTGATGAAGTATTTACTGATGAGCCAATTCATTATGACCACTCACAGGTAAAGCAAATAACATTGTCATGTGTCGTGGAGCTCCGCCCCCTAGAGGGCTTTGCTCCTAGTGGTTTACCCTGCTGCGTACGCAGCCATCACTGAAAACATAATATGCGCAATGGCACAGCCAGTCAAGGCACAACTGCCCCTATATAATTGAGTGCGATCTTTCAAGTCTGAAAGATCACTATGTACTAGCACTATTACAATAAAATTTTGACACCATCTCTTCTTCAGAGATGACGTTGTCGGTTTCAAGAATAATCACGGCTGAGTGCCGTTGCTCTACTCTGGCAGTTACGGCAGACCAGCACGACGTCTGTGTTGCCTTTCTGGATCTTGACTACCTCAGGAAAGGGCTTACAGACCCCCAAGAGTGCCCGAGTTGTGCCCTCCTCCCCATGTCGCAGACTGTCTGTTCGGTCGATCATGTCTCTTCTCGGGTTCATTTTGGCCGCTCACGCCGTGGTCGCCTTAGGGCTGTTGTACATGCACACCCTGCAACGCTGGTTCGCTCAGCAACTGGTGGATCCACCCTTTGGTTAAACGTTTTTTGATCGGGTAAGCGCAGGCTGAGGCCCGTGGTGAGGGTGAGGCCCCAGTGGGAGCTGTCCAAGGTGTTGAAAGCACTCTGTGAGCCGCCTTTCGAGCCTTTGGCACAGATCACCTTGAAGCTGCTGTCCTTTAAGGCGCCACTGCCGTTGGTGTTAACCCCACGTTCGTGCCCAGGATCATCACAAGTTCGTATAGATCTCGTGTGATTGAGTTGCGTGCTTTTTTCACTCCCCCGCACAGGGACGATGCAGAGAAGAGGTTACACACTTTGTGCCCCGTTCATGCGGTGGAACAATATGTGGACTGTACTAGGTCGATTAAACTGTCTCCCCAGCACTGGGCCGTCCACTGTCAAAGCCGCATCTGTCATTGGTTGTGCGAATGCAATGCCATAGCTTACGAGGCTTCTGGATCGCACAATCACGTGGGAATTCAAGCTCATTCCACGAGCAGGGTGGCAGTGTCATCAGCCCTTTGTGAAGCGGCGTCTTTGTCAACGCCTTCCCCTTTCATTTGTTTCTACATGATGGATGTAACGTCAACTTCCCTAGCTCACTCCATTCTCTGCACCGTGACCGGAGAACTGTGAGTGTGTGTGTGTCATCGACGGAGAGAGTGGCCTTCCGCCACTAGTTAATAATAATAATATTACCAAATCAGTAAATCGTTTTTGAAAACAAATAGATTTATTTTTTTCATTTTGCCAGTGTGGATAATATTCTTCTTAAGATGTTTTACCTGTTTGAATTTCACTTTTTATTTTGAGACAATTGACAGAGGGGGGAAATTTGAATAAAAAAATGTGTATGGTGTAATCTGCTATGTATGTCTTCTCTCTCAGTAAAGTCCTTATTATTAAATTATTCAAATACTGCCATTTTTGCACTGTAGTCTGTGTACTTGAATAACATATTTAGGACCTGCAACTTATCTGAGAGGAGATGCAGTAGCATTGCTTGACTTCAATACCATTGCTTGATCTGTGCCTATTGTAAGCAAATGGGTAGCGTTGAAGTCATATTATATCCGTGCTTAACACAAACCATGAAGAGACTGATCTACTGTGTGCCAACATGACCAGAAAACCATATTTTATTCTAAAAATGCATGATGCCAAGACGTTTTGGGGCCATTTAACACTACAACCGCCAGGCCTTTTTCACCCCCATAACCACCAGAGCCGAATGCCATTTGGCATCATTAGCATACGAATCGTGCCTATTAGCATACACATTCTCCTCTGCAGCGTCACCATCCAGCCAGAGCATCAGTTCATCTACTGGGTCATCATCAAACTAAGTCTAAAAAATAATGAATTACAGAATTTGTTTGTTTTAAATGGTAAATTAATTTGAATAATACAAGAATGTGTTTGTATTTAAGGTTATATCATACGAAAAATAACTAAAAAAAGAATACACAGAACAATTATTTTTAAGAACACAGGCTATATTATTTTAATTTGTTTATTAGGCCCTACAAATGTAAAAAATGAAAATTACGCAACACTTACATTATTCAAAGGTAAATCCTTTAGTATTTAGTTTTCATTTTGATGATGTACAAGGTAAAATAAGAAACATTATCAACTAGTTTGCGACAATCAAAGGATATGCGCATGAATAGTCTACATAGGCCTAAAGCACGGTTGCTTGATAAACACGATACATTTCAAAGAATTAATAACACATAGGCTACAGCCTATTTGTAGAAATAAAATTGATAAAGTTGATAAAATAAATTTTACCCAAATCGTGCCGTTTCTTCCAGACTCTCGTCTCGCATTGGCACTTGGGGTCGCTGTTGGTTCGTTTATTTTTTATTTTTTGCGAGGAGGTTCAGGCATTGGCGGTTCAATATGTGAATCAGATGACGACCCACCATCCGACTTGTCGATTTCAGGATCTATTTCTGAACTTCCATCTGACTCCATCTTATCTAAATCTTGCAGCATCTGCAATGCTGTCAGGGCGTCAAATCGTCGGGTTTGGTTTGCCATTGTGAACTAAATGCTGTAAATTGTGTCTGAGTTGTGTCTGACTTCCTCACAAAGTTCAGATTATATACACTTTCTACCCTCATCATCACACTTCAGTCACATGCATAGGTGTGTCTGGGTTGATGAGGGGTTATCGCCCATTCATCCATTGACGTCATTGCTATTCCAATGCTATTCATTAGATTCGATTAGACTAGGTTCCCGAGGTAGACATGTACGTGTAACAACTGAAAAACAATGTAAACAACATGTATGCAATTTCTTAATCTTCAGTAAAATAAGCAGAGAAAAATCAAAGAGAGACGATATGATGTGTGTGCAATTTGGTTTAGCCTTTTCTCCTAAAATAATATTACAGTAACTTGTAATAACTTTGTTGAATTGGTGACTGGTGACTGCTAAACAATATCCTTGGTATTTCGTTTAGTGAATAATTATTTAGCCTAATATATTTGTAAGATCTTAATCTTCAGTAAAATAAGCAGAGAAAATTCAGAGAGACACGATCGGATGTGTGTGTGATTTAGTTTCTCTATTTCTCCTAAAATAAAAACAGTATATTGTAATACCTTTGTTGAATTAGTGAGCTGTGACTGCTAAAAAATATCTGTTTATTTTTTGTTTAGTGAATACTTTTTTAGCATAATATATTTGTAGATTTACATTTTAGATTTACATTTGATGAATTAGCCTACACAATAAGCTGAATCTCCTATTGAAAAATGGTAACGTGTGTTAAGTAGCCTATATCGTTTGTATTATGTTTCAATAATAGCCTAATTAAGTTTTTGAATGGTCATGGAAATCTGGTATTTCATTTGTCAGTTCATTCAAATTCAACCAACGTCTGATCATCCTTCTGGGAGTACCGCGCATTCATCCATTGACGTCAAGCATTCAGCAACGGGTGATTAGCACCTGGGTACCATTTGGGTACCAAATCTAAGTGGCATGGGCTGTTGGCGGATTAAGTACGAAAACAGGGTCAAAACAGGTAAATAGTCTCTAAATAGTTCTCTGTTTGTCAGTTTAGAGTTCTGACAACGGAACAATGTAATATATGCCTATTTAGGAAAAGTCATGGAAGGAGGAGGGTGTAGCTTTCAAAATGGCCTTGTTATTTTAATTACAAACTCAAACGCCAATTGGCGGTTCTACTGTTAAGAACAATCTCCTGGGGGAGCATGCCCCTAGACCCCCCTAGTTGAGGCTTAGCCCCCCATCCATAAATCTCCAGTGACGTCCCTGGATTCAACCACTAAGTTTTTGGGGGAATACATCAAGAATAAAACAAGTAATCAAAACATAAAATAGTGCAATTCTCTCACTTTAGTCATTGTAACAATCTGTTAGTCCAAGACCAAACAATGTAAGACATGTTTCAAAATGATTTTCTTCTCTATTGTAAAAATATCTTTGCTCACTATGCTCATTGTTCCTAATTGATCATCACTCAACCATTTGGTGAATATGCTTTATGCATTTTACATGGTTTTGTCTACTATGTGTCACACCTCACCCTGATTCTGTTCACCTGTGTTGTCTTGTCTCACCCCCAGCAGGTGTCTCCCATCCCCTCGTTATCCCTGCCTACTAAACCTGTCTTCTCTGTTTGTTCCAGTTGCCAGTTCGTCTTGTGTTTCCTCCAAGTCATTCCCGCGTTCTAATTCCTTGTGTTCCCAGTGCTCCGTGCCTAGTTTTCCGTGTACCAGACCCCTGCTTGTCTACCTGCTCTACTCTCCAACTCATCGTCCACCTGTACTTTTGCCGAGATCCCCAGTGTACCGACCCCTGCCTGTTTTGACTACTCTATACTTGCTGATTCAGTTCCATTAAACACCCTAACGGCAGTTCCTGCCTCCGTGTCGTGCATTTGGGTCCACACCTGAGTTGTGACACTATTGTGCAGATTGAAAAGTACAAAGTATAGAATCAACCACCATAAGGCCATAGAGTGACCTCAGTGGGATTCAAACCCACAACCTTAGTGTTGATAGTGTTAGCCACAAAAGACCACTGCATTGTCTATGTACATTACAAGACTGTCATAAAAAGGACGTGATTGCCATCCATAGTAGTAACCACAACTGGTAACTATATAACCATATAGACCATGTTAAGAGTGTCATTCTCTTTCAACATGGAGCAGAATAGACAGCAAGTCAGAGGGATAAATCAGAGAGCCCATGAACAGAGTCAAAACTATAAACTGAGCTGCTGTGAACCATCACAAGAACATCTTTGTTGATGACGCTCAACCTACAATCTAGACAACAATGAGTAAAATTTATGGTTGAAATGACCATTGGTAACACGTAAAATGTTAATCTGTCTAAGTAGCATCCATATGGCATATGTTGATAACAATAAGGTTCCACCATTCAGAGGTGATTCAGGAAAGGTTTTGGGCCAATCCCTGATTCTTGACCCTAGACCTGGCCCCATAATCTCCTTTTCATTATGGAGGTGAAAGGTCTATGACAGCCATTCCCATGAGCATGTCGCCCTCCTACAGCTCATGGAAAAGCCATGTCATGACATCACTGGTGACCAATGTAAGGGTTGTGTTCGCCCTGCCAAAAGATTTTTCCCACAGTACATGAAAAATGAAGATTTTCATTGCGACATGGACAAGATATCAGGGCCAAATACCTACCTGCCTAAGACAGAATTGACGCATATTGGTGTTGTGTGTTTTAAACATTGACAACACCGAAGTCTTGGTGTGGGCCTCCTCTCCTGAAGTCTTGCGGTTGACCTCCTGTCCTGAAGTCTTGTGGTTGACCTACTCTCCTGAAGTCTTGTGTTTGACCTCCTCTCATGAAGACTTGTGGTTGACCTACTCTCCTGAAGTCTTGTAGACAACAAGCCGGTGGAGGGAGTTTGATGCTCTGGGCAATGTTCTCCTGGGAAGCCCTGGGTCCGGGCATTCATGAGGATGTCAATTTGACACGTGCCACCTACCTAAACATTGTTGCAGACCAGGTACACCCCTTCATGGGAATTGTATTCCCTTATGGCAGTGGCCTCTTTCAGAAGGATAATGCACTGGGTTGGTGCTGTTTTGACAGCATGTGGAGGGCCAACAGCATATTAGGCAGGTGGTCATAATGTTTTGGCTCATCAGTGTATATATGAAAACATGAATTAATAACTAAATACACACGGATTAACAATTACTTGATGCACATAACGAGCCGGATTTATTTGTGCATATATTAATAAACATATTAATAAATGCATAGTTAACTGATGAAGTACTAGACTTTATTACCAAACTTTATTAATACATTTCTTATACATTAATTAGTAATTATTTTAACGGTCAACAGATCGATTATTTATATGTGCATGTGTTAATAAGCATATTAATACATGTATAGTAAATTAATACATATGGATGTTACTTAATGATAATTTAACAGAATGGTTGTAAACTACTACCACACAGAACTAGCTACCACCACACTGAACTAACTACCACCACACTAAACTAACTACCACCACACTGAACTAACTACCACCACACTGAACTAACTACCACCACACTGAACTAACTACCACCACACTGAACTAACTACCACCACACTGAACTAACTACCACCACACTGAACAAACTACCACCACACTGAACAAACTACCACCACACTGAACTAACAAGCACCACACTGAACAAACTACCACCACACTGAACAAACTACCACCACACTGTACTAACTACCACCACACTGAACTAACAACCACCACACTGAACTAACAACCACCACACAACTTGTTTCCTTGCTTGTCAATGTGCTCCACCTAGTACCATTGTAGAGATCATATGTAGTCAATTCAGGAGTAGAAACATTGATGGCGTGGTTATTACTAGTGGAAACAAAGATAGACCAGCTGATGTCTGAACATATTAACATGAAACCTAAACTGTGTTCACGATACGCAAAATGAATACAGGTAGGCAGGTCTGCATTTCGCACATATTATATAATGCAAAACAACATGACAACTTTAGACCACATTACTGATTACCGATAGAGATAATATATACAGGACATACTTGAGTTTATCCAGTCTCCAGTGTGGATCCTCCAGTCCAGCAGAGAGCAGTCTGACTCCTGAGTCTCCTGGGTGATTGTAGCTCAGATCCAACTCTTTCAGGTGTGAGGGGTTTGACTTCAGAGCTGAGACCAGAGAAGTACATCCTTCCTCTGTGACCAGACAGCCTGACAGCCTGTACAGAGTTGATCATGATTTCACAAACTGCTTACATTAACAAAGTCTCTGCACTTTCAAGTATTAATGGGCATCCAAGGCTTTCTGAACCCTTTGAAGAATGTGTAAAACAGGGTTAAATACTTTAGTTATTAAACAGTTCACAGTAGTGACATCTCCTGGTCAGAAATAAATAATTTGATGTTAAAGAGTTCAATCAGAATGGGGATTTGCCTCCCAGGAAACCATTTGCTTTTAAATTGGGTTTTTAAATCCTACATGTGTAGGATAATGAAGAAAGTGACACAGGATATACAAAATGAAACATTATATTTGAACATCAACGGATAGTGTGGTTTCAAATGAAAAAGCTGATCTCATGTAACTGCCTGTAACTCATTAAAAGTCCCTAACACCTGTGTGATGTCAGATACGTCTAACGTCCTCAGTCACGTTTTATTGTTACTTTGAAACATGATCAGTAAAACTGTATTGAATGGGTAGTGCTTTAACTTTGAAAAGACCACACATTAGAACTTAAGAATTTTCAAGGATTTCTAGCAAGTGTATGAACCCTCTAAAATAATGGAAAAAAGGAATACAAAATGAATTTAACATTTGTGTGTTCATGTGAGCTTCCACCATTTGCACCAGTGTCACAAAGCTGAGGGAGAGAAAACTGTCAAAGGTGCAGGAGTGTCCAGTGAGTGTCCAACAAGGTAACCTTCAGAAGAGAAGTAGAATCCAATATGACACTGCATTATTATTGAGCTGGCACAATCACACTAAAGGCCAAATTACAGTGGATATAAAAATTCTACACACCCCTGATAAAATGCCAGGTTCTTGTGATGTAAAAGAATGTGACAAAGATAAATCATGTCAGAACTTTTTCCACCTTTAATGTGACCTATAACGTGAACAATTTATTTGAAAAACAAACTGAAATCTTTGAGGGGGAAAAATAAAAAACTCACAATAACCTGGTTGCACAAGTGTGCACACCCTTAAACTAATACTTTGTTGAAGCAACTTTTGATTTTATTACAGCACTCAGTCTTTTTGGGTAGGAGTCTATTAGCATGGCGCATCTTGACGTGGCAATATTTGCCCACTCTTCTTTGCAAAAGCGCTCCAAATCTGTCAGATTGCGAGGACATCTCCTGTGCACAGCCCTCTTCAGATCACCCCACAGATGTTCAATTGGATTCAGGTCTGGGCTCTGGCTGGGCCTTTGCAAAACGTTAATCTTCTTCTGGTGAAGCCATGCTTTTGTGGATTTGGATGTGTGCTTTGTGTCGTTGTCGTGCTGAAAGGTGAACTTCCTCTTTATCTTCAGCTTTCTAACGGACGCCTGAAGGTTTTGTTACTTTATTTGGAACTGTTCATAATTCCCTCCAACCTGACTAAGGCCCCGGTTCCAGCTAAAGAAAAACAGCCCCAAAGCATGATGCTGCCACCACCATGCTTCACTGTGGGTATGGTGTACTTTGGGTGATGTGCAGTGTTGTTTCTGCGCCAAACATACCTTTTGGAATTATGGCCAAAATGTTCAACCTTGGTTTCATCAGACCATAACACATTTTCCCACATGCTTTTGGGGGTCTTGATGTTTGTTATTGCAAACTTCAGCCGGGGTTGGATGATTTTCTTTGTAAGAAAAGGCTTCCGTCTTGCCACCCTACCCCAAAGCCCATTCATATGAAGAATATGGGAGATTGTTGTCACATGTAGCACACAGCCAGTACTTGCCAGAAATTCCTGCAGTTCCTTGAATGTTGCTGTAGGCCTCTTGGAAGGCCTCTTGGAAGTTTTCTTCTCGTCTTTTCATCAGTTTTGGAGGGACGTCCAGTTCTTGGTAATGTCTGTGTTGGTAATATTTTCTCCACTTGATGATGACTGTCTTCACTGTGTTCCATGGTATATCTAATGCTTTGGAAATTCTTTTGTACTCTTCTCCTGACTGATATCTTTCAACAACGAGATCCCTCTGATGCTTTGGGAGCTCTCTGCAGACCATGGCTTTTGCTCTTTGATGCAACTAAGAAAATGTCAGGAAAATCCTACAAGAACAGCTGAACTTAATTTCTGATTAATCAGAGTCACTTTAAATGATGGCAGGTGTGTAATGACTTCTATTTAACATGAGTTTGAATGTGATTGGTTAATTCTGAACACAGCCACATCCCCAGTTATAAGAGGGTGTGCACACTTATGCAACCAGGTTATTGTAAGGTTTTTATTTTTCATTTTTCCCCCTCGAAGATTTCAGTTTGTTTTTCA